>JAUMHE010000063.1:17236445-17260785 GCA_032359235.1 Enteromius mattozi | reverse complement strand
GAAGGTGTAGAACCATCTCAAGGATGATCAGAAGAAATGGACAGCACCTGAGTTAAATATATGAGTGTCACAGCAAATGGTCTGAATAAAACTCTATAACTCTTCCTCCTACATTCGGGAGCTGTTGTGACAGCATGATTACAGAAAACATATATCATGTGCAATAACTTCACTATTCAAAATGCAATTTCAAATATGCGCAATAATAATTATGTGCAAAATAATCTTGTGTGCAATAACAATCATGTAAGTCAAGAGACAGCTCTGCACTTTGCTGTACAGTCAGTAATTAAAAAAAATTTTTTTTTTAATATACAGATATATTTTTATCCTATTTATATATGTTAGTTGACTTAGAATATACTGTATTTTTATCTCTATTTCTCTTCTTATCTCATTGTTTCTGTAGTTGTGGAAATATGCAGCCACTGGAGAAACAACTTCCTTCAGGATTAATAAAGACTTCTCTTATCTTATCTTACTTGGGACCATGTGATATTTCAGTTTTTCTTTTTTAATAAATCTGCAAAAATGTCAACAATTCTGTGTTTTTCTGTAAATATGGGGTGCTGTGTAATGAGGAAGAAAAATGAACTTAAATGATTTAAGCAAATGGCTGCAATATAACAAAGAGTGAAAAATTTAAGGGGGTCTGAAATACTTTCCGTACCCACTGTACGTATGTACATATGTATACATATGTACACATTTCAGTATATATTTTGAAAATATTTACACTTATGTATTTAAATTCATAGAATTTATTCTATATATATATATATATATATAATTTTTTATTTATTTATTTTATTTTTTTTAAATATACATGCATTTAGACATATGTTTGCATCTGTATATACATGGTAATTTTACAAAGTACACACAAATGCATTATGTCAACAAAAACTTTTATTTTGGATGTTTGATGGCACTAAACCCAGTATAACTGAGGTCAGTGTGTGTTCCTCACTGGTGCTATGTGTTATCTTGGCAGAGTTCTTCATGCAGGATATTTCCTACAGTCTGAATCGAGTGAGGTCTCAGGAGCAGCTGCTGAAGTCAGTCCTGCTTTACTCCTTCGATCACAACCACATCGCCCCCTTCACATCGCTCTGCTATCTGGATGTGAAGGAGCAGAAGCCCTCGAAGGACCAAATGTGTTCTCCGCACTTTGGCTCACAGCAGTCGGTCCCTCTTCTCAGCTTCCGCGTCCACACTGAAAGAAGAGTCCGGCGCCGTTGGGTGGAGGTGGACGTGACCTCCTTCCTTCATCCTCTCATTCAAGCCCACAAGAAACACATCCACCTGCTGATCAACCTTACCTGCGTCGAAGACATGATCAGACCCGGAGGTCAGGTTCACAAGAGCCCAGTGGAGTTAACTCACAGATCTCCATCTCTCCTTCTTTACCTCAACGACACCAGCGAGGTTGCGTACCAGAGAAGAGCCTCACGTGGTCAGATGGTAGATCTGACCTCCAACAGCTGGGATGGAGCGTCAACGTGGTGGGATTCATCTTCGCGAAAGAGGCGAGGCACACTAAAGACCACCAATTCACCAGAAACTGACATGCCCAAACTCGTCCCCATGTACGACTTTCCCACAGATGACTGTGACTTGTACGATTTCAAAGTGAGCTTCAGTCAGCTCAAACTAGACCACTGGATCATAGCACCTCACAAATACAACCCGAGGTACTGTAAGGGATCTTGTCCGAGGGCTGTGGGATATATTTATGGGTCTCCTGTGCACACAATGGTTCAGAACATCATTTACGAGAAGCTAGACTCTTCTGTGCCTAGACCTTTGTGTGTGCCTTCAGCATATAACCCGTTAAGTGTTTTGACCATTGAGAACGATGGCTCTATTGCTTATAAGGAGTACGAGGAGATGATTGCTACTAAATGCACCTGTCGATAAGATTCATTTATCTTTTTTGGATTTTTTTTTTTTTTTTTGTGATGCATTGCTTTGTAAAACACTGACCTGTTTTTTTTTTTGCACTGCCCATTCTTATGATGAAGATTATTAATGACCACATGAATTGATTGGATAATTTGCAGAAATGTTTTGTTTAACATTACCTTTTTGTGTAATTCATTATGCTTGGAATATTCAAATCAGTTATGCAATTTAGTTATTTTGGTGTTTTCTGTGTAATGTGGGGATATTTAATTGGCTTAAGGGAGTTGTTATTTTAAGTTTGGTTCTTTCATTTGGTGGTCTAGTCTGGCACTTTCTATTCCTTAAACATGAATGACAGTATTTTAAATCATCTAGTTCTGGACAGAATATAAAAAAGTGTAGTTCTATTTTCTTATCAGAACACTTTTACATTGTATTTTAAAACCTGGGAATTGCAGATGGTTGTCTCATGGGCAACCTCTCTCTTCTTAATGTCCAGAAAATAAGTTGCCTTAATTGTGGGCAACTTGATATTGTGTGTATTAAGAATGTAATAGATGAGAATGTGTGTCACATGACTATTTATATAATTTATGTCTGTGTAAATTAGTCAGGCTAGCTTTGGTTTCACAAAAGAAAAAAAAAATCCAAATGAAAATGTAAAATAAAAACATAAGTTATGCAAACAAACTTTATTTTTAATTTATTATTATTATTATTATTATTATTATTTGTTTAATCAAACATTGTTGGCTTGTCATTGTTCAGTGAAAAGCTAACATCTGTGGTTTGAAGTATTAATTATAGTGCTGGGTTAAGAACAATTCTTTGCAGTAAACTTTAACACGGCTAAAAATTAAAAAATATTTTTCTCTGCTTTCAAAGTGTATGATGAATCAAGAATTGATTTGTTTATTAAATATTGATGGAGCACTGGAAATAAAAGTTAAAAGTTTATAATAAAAGTTTTTGATAACGTCATTTTAAAGTAAACAGGCATTTCACTCCTCATTTGGGATAAAAGTGTGGTACTGTATGTAGAAAAGTATGCAAATACTATTGATTTTGAACGAAATCATATAACATCAAATAAATAAATAAATAATTTAGGCGAAGCTGCCAGTCTCCTGCCAAGAAAGGAGAAATTATATGTAGCTACAACACAAGCTATAGTAGTTGAGTTTCACTTTACTTGGAAATATTTAAATGTTCTGGATTCTCTCAGATGAGCTTCTCTTAAAATACAGATTGTTTTTATAAGATGAAAAAAAAAAAAAGATTGTATGGGGTGCTTTATTTAAACGTACGTTTAATTGTTATTTCTATTTTATCACTCTGGCTACAGACTTTTATTTTGAAGTACGGCGCTTCCGGAAGTTGTTGAGTTAAGAGTCCGACTGTATTCGGTTTAGGTAAGGAAGTAAGTTTTGCTTAGTAGCTGTATTTTGTAAACAACAGAATGAGTAGCAGTATCAAAAGTGCATTTAAATGCAGTGTTTCTTAGAAATTAAACGGCTTATTTCTGTTAACTTAGTTTGCGATTTTGTGACTGTAAGGCTAATTTAACACTTTTTTAATAGCAAGTATCTTGTCAGATGTTTCACAAACTGATTAACGCTGTGTCAAAACAAACTTTCTGTCTAGATGTACACTGTTCAAAAGTCATATCTGGTAGCCACTGAGAAGACACCCATGCTGAAAGTCCACTTTGGAGAAGTTTGAAAGGTTTTGTAATGGATCCTGAGGTGTCTCTCATGCTGCACTGTGATCCATTGCAGGCTTTTGGGGAACATCAAATTCACGTAGAAATTTCAGACAGGTACAGTATAAATATCCGTCACAAATATTTAAAAATAATTGTACTTTTTAAATACTAAACTGTAACAAAATAGGATTGCAGTTAATAAATGGTCACCAGATAGTACTGTAAAATGATTAGTTTGACAGCCGTAATCGCGAAATAAAAGTTTTTGTTTACATATATATATTTAAATCCATAATACATAATATATGTGTGTGTACTGTGTATATTTATTAAGTATTTATAAATACAAACACATGCGTGCATTTATTTTAAAAAATGTTTATATATTAAATGTATTTTTATATATTTATTTTATAAAACATACACAATACAAACATATACATGTATATACATGTAAATATTTTCTCTTTCTATATTTTCTTATATATATATATATATACTGTATGCGTGTGTTTATGTCTGCATAAGTACACAGATAATATGTAAACAAAAACTTTTATTTTGGATGCAATTATTATTAATAATTAATCGTTTGATAGCACTAGTATTTAGATATACATAATAGATATACTCAGTACACACATACAGTACAAAAACGTTAATTTTGGATTTTCATTTTTTGACAATCCCACTTTAGGTTCAATCGTCAGAGTTTTCCTGAAATCGAGCACCACATTGAAGCAGTATGGAGTGATCGAGTGACCAAAGAACCATGGCTCTTCAATGGAGCTAAATTCAGATTGCATTCAGCGGTGCTCTCTGTCATGGAAAAAGGACCAGTGGCAGAACAGGCCGCACAAAACCTAACACACTCACAACATGGTGAAGGAGACCAATTAGAAAGTGCTGATAAACTGTCAGACAGACTGGCCAAATATGAGCAATCGTGTGTGCTCACCTTACAGTTAGGCCTGACCTGTTATAAAGACTATCTCGGGACTAACTGGTCACGAGAGGCAGAGAAGCTGCAGAGTCACGGACAGAACGAATGCGCGGATCCTCAGGCCTTCCTCGCACAGCCACTCGGGGTCGGGGCTGTCATGGCCACGATGGACGGAGACGTCGTCTTTCTGAAAAGAAGTCAGAAAGTGGCAGAGGCTGCAGGCCTGTTAGACATACCTGGAGGTCATCCTGAGCCAAAGGTTAGATACACTGAGAACTGCTCATTACTGCCATCATCTGGAGTCCTTTTGTAAATGTTCTCTTCTGCTCACTAAGGTCACATTTATTAGTGAAAATGGTATTGTAAAATACTATTACAATATAAAATACCATTTTATTTGAATTGATAATGAAACTAAATTGTCCTATTCCAATACAGCAAATTTATTCTGTTATTTGCTCTATAACAGGCAAACTGGCCTTAAACCAAAATATCTGTAGGCATTTAAAAGTAGAGGCAGCCACTGCATTTTAATCACAATCCAAAGAAAGATGCTACACACACAGCTGGGGTTATTTTTTGGTCGTTTGATTCATAAACCCACTCTCTCCTGATATGATTCAAATGATCCTCGCTCCGAAGTCCAGATCTGAATCGGATTGTGTTTCATTTATTCCCACCCCATAATTCTATAATATATAAATGATTTTTAAAAACATCTATAACAGCCCAAGCATACCTATATGTGTATAGAATGCTGCACCAAACAAATTTTAAGAGGAAAAAGGTAAACAATAAACCAATTCTATAGCAGATTCTAAGTGATAAAGGGCTTAGGCAATTTTTCTTTTCTTTTAGCAAATTTATTTGTTGCTTGTTTGCTCTATAACAGACAAATAGGCTTTAAACCAAAATATCTGTAGCCATTAGAGGCAACCACTGCACAGTTTAGCTCCAACCCTAATCAAACACCCCTGACCCAACTAATCAAGGTCTTTAGAATTACTAGAAACTTCCAAGCAGGTGTGATTCAGAGTTGGTTGGAGCTAATCTGTGCAGAGCTGTGAGACCAGTGCATTAAATTGATCAAAAGTCACACTTTTAATCTGGCCCAAATATATATATATATTAAACCTTTAATTCTTTAAACAATCATAAAAGTGTTTTTTTTCCCCACAAAAATTCTGTGCAGCACAACTGTTTTCAACATAGATAATAATTAGAAATGTGTCTTGAGCAGCAAATCAGCATATTAGAATGAGTTCTGAAGGATCATGTGACACTTCAGCTTTTATCAAAGAAATACATTTTATAATTAAAAAAATATTCACACAAAAAACATTTATTGTAAATTGTAGTAATATTTCAAAAATTTCTATCAAATAAATACAGCTTCTATGAGGAAAAGAGACTTATTTCCAACACATTTTAAAAATCTTTGTTCCAAATGAAATGCAGAAGTGTGTGTGTGTGTGTGTGTATAGATGTTGTGTCCAGGCGTCAATGAGGAGGCCATATGTGCAGATCTCCTGCAGGGTAAGGAGAGAGCCGTGGTTTCAGAGATCTTCTCTTCAGTGTGTGCAGAGATCAGTGATGAGGTGTGTGTCTGAATTATATTTGAAACCATACTGGGAGTTTGTTAAAATGAATGCTGCTTTGTGGTCTCATTATCACTTTCTTTTTTGTTGTCATATCACAGGTGAATGTTCCCATCAGTTCTCTGAGCAAACCGCTGTTTATGGGAATTGCACTGAACCACACTAGTGCAGGGCGACCCAGTGCAGAGTTTTATGTCCGGTAAATATCATTCATATGAGGTTAAAATCTTCCACATCCAGTTAACCAGTTATCCCGTTAAGAACCAGTCATGTATGTGTTATTTACTCTGTGAAGGTGCACTTTGACAACAGAGGAAGTGAGAGATTTCTACAGACACGGAGGTCCAGAGGCCCACGAGTCCACTGAAATACTGTTTCTGAGTCAAGCGGTAAGTGTTTATATAAATACAGACCAATCCACAGCATAAAGAGATGAGGATTTGTTTATTCTTATTCTTCTTGTACTGTTTTGATGATTTGTAACACTTGAATCCTATAAGCAATTTGCATATGTAAAAACAGCACAAGTACATAGACAGGAATTTCAGCATTCTTTATGTTGTGCAATTAAATAATGCATTTCTGTAATTTTATTCTGCAGAAAATGTTCCAGTTAAATGAGGGCTCCCCCCTGTGGTCAGAGATGTGTCCTTCAGCGAAGGGTGCGGTACTGCTGTATCAGAGGGTGATGACTGGATGCTGATTTTAATCAGATACACAACCAACTCTGAATAATTGCACAAGCAGGTCATATAAGCATGAGTGATTACATCATTTAAAGAAACAGTTCACCCAGATATGAACATTTGCTAAAAATGTGCTCAACCACAGATCATCCAAGATATAGATGAATTTTCTTCATTGGATCTGGATAAATGTGTCTCTGATATCAGATGTGTCTCTGTATCAGATGCTCTGCAGTGAATGGATGCCGTCAGAATGAGAGCCCAAACAGCTGATAAAAACAACACAATAATCCACACCACTTCAGTCCAGTCCATCAATCAACGTATTAAGGCAAAAGCTGTGTTTGTAAGAAACAGATCCATCATCAAGGCACTAAAATATGAGTCCATAATAACGTTTCCTCCAGTGAAAATTTAATTTTTCCCTCCTTCTGCTTTCACAGTGCAGATTTCTCTGATATAGATCAGAATTGTTTTTACACTGGAGAAAGTGTTATGGATTATGTACTAATTTTTTAGTTTATAATGTCTCAAAGATGGATTTGTTTCTTACAAACATGCTTCTTTTCACTCTTTGAAATAGACATTAATTGATGGACTGGAGTGGTGTGTATTATTGTGATGTTTTTATCAAATGGTTGGGCTCTCGCTCTGACGGCACCCATTCAGTGCCCATTGGTGAGCAAATAATGCAATTTTACGTTCTCCAAATCTGGTATAGAAACCAGCTTGGATGGACTGAAGGTGAGCACATTTAACTTTTTGGTTTAATATTCTTTTAATCTATCAGTTTATTTTGTCCTGCATACAGTAGTGTTTTGTATAAGAGAATTGTTCAAAAACATATTACAAAAAAAAATGTTTTTTTTCTTTTTTTCGCATACTAGTGGCCATTAAAAGTTAAGAATTTTCATAATATTTATACATAAGTTCTTGTATTGAATACATGTAAACTGTATTCACATCGTTTTCTATGGAAATGTATTATTGTGACAAACTTTTAATTTGAAATTTATTCTTGGTGACAGAATTTAAAGAAACAGCTTTTTATATTAAATTAATAAAGTTTTAAAAGAGAAATGAATAAGACCTCAGTGGAAGTCTTTTCAGAGAAGCTCAAGTGAAGTTAATAATATATTGTCTGGAAAATATTTACTTTGTAGTCCCACTATTGATGTTAGATGTATTAACCTTTTATTGAAACATTTTCAATTAAAATTTTCCACAATAAATATTTGTCTTAAACAGTTTTACAGAGAATATAACTCTACAAGCCACAAAGAGTTAAATATGACAACTGCAAGGAGAAGCTCTTTAAAAAAGGATTTTAAAAAGGCTCTGTAAAAAGACACACATTTACAAAATGTTCTCAAATGTCTGTAGTGCAAATAAGTAGAGATATTAAAGGGGTCATTTAAAATGTAAATGTTTTCCCCTTTCTAAATTGAGCCATTCGACCATGTGGCATCACACGGTCGGACGCCCCTCCCACGATTGTTGATTGACAACAGCGTTTCACACAGACTGAACTGGTGTCTTACCTCAGACCCGCCCTGAGTGAGCTGTCTTCAGACCGAGATGCAGAGACAAGCATGACTCCTAAGCTATTGAGGTGGTTTGTTGTTGAATGTAATAATGAACATACCAGTAGTCATTTACCCCCAACATCTGAGTGCCTGAAGACTCAGAGGATTAACGTTAACTTACGTTTGGTTCTGAAGTGAATGCACCCTTGATCTACCTAAATGCGTTTATGTTCACGCAAATCATTCATGATCCAGCCTGACCTATAGAAGCAGTCAGTGTGTTTTTTAATATATCTTGGCAAATTGCCTTTCCTAATAATGTGCTAATACGACTAAACAAAGATCCTCTTAGAGTGCCTCGGAAAAGAAGGGCGGGGTCAGCAGAGCTCGTGAAGATTTAAAGGCAAAGTACACAGAACAGAGTGTTTTGAAAAGAGCTGTTTTTGACAGGGTAAAATGGGCGTTTTTTTACAGTACCATTGAGAAATTTTAAACAAACTATATTACAGACTTTCCATTAAGACCCTAAAGAATCATATCAGCTTGTGGAAAATTGGCGCTATATGACCCCTTTAAGAAATGCCTTCTTTACAGTACACTGCTAATGGTAAAAATATATGGCTATCAGTGAAACCACCATGATTCATTGTGTTTAGAAAGCAGAATAAAACTGTATCAAATTCAAAACATCCCTTAAAATACATAAACAGTCCTTGATATTGTAACACATGAATATAAACATAGCAGCTCTGACAATCTGAACAACTGCTTTTGTGTTCCACAGAAAAAAAGCCACAATGACAAAATGTTCAGTTTTTGGGTTTAACTACCCGTTAAAAACAAACTGCATGCTGGTACTCACGCTGGCTCCTCATTATAAGCAATGACCTTTGCTAATGAAATTACTGACAGACAGAACCAATTATTTTTGTAAAGGTGAAGCACTGCTAATCAAAGCTAAACATGCTCTGATTGGGGTGTTTTTCCTGCTGCATCAAAGTTCTGGGTTTATCAGAATGATTCAAGTCTAACAGCCATAATACACACTGCCATAACTTGGGTTCTGCTCAGACAAGCTCCACTGCAAGAAAAACAAAAGTCTATTAAGTATATGCATTTTTTTATATTCTATTTTTTTCAGACGTCCACAGATTGGCACCCATATGATTTTCTTCTTACCTGGCCAGTGTATGGTCTGTAATAATTCCTGTAGCGTTGCGGGTCACTGCTACAGCCGTAAGAGCGACCAAAGGCAGATGGATGACGACCCTAAGAGTACAATCCATCAGTATATACAGTTCCTGAGTAAAAGTATAAACATGCTAATAAAATTACTCTTAATAAATATTTAAAGTACTCTCTTTCAATTGTACTAGTGCTAGTGTACTAGTAAGAAAGTATTTGACTGTACAAAAGTAAAATACGAATGAGCGAAAAGTGGGAATTACTATTTTGTAATTGACATATACTTTGTGCAGAGTTGCCAGGTCTGCAAAACAAAACCAGCCCAATTGTGTTTTTACCCATCATTTGAATAATGGAGTCATTCAGTGGAGATTTGCTCTGACCAAATCATTTGAATCAGTGAGATGTTTACTGGAGACTTGCTGTGACTGGATCATTTGAATCAGTGAGTTTACTGGAGACTAAATGGGTCATTTGAATCGAGTCATCCAATGGAGACTTGCTGTGACTGAATCATTTGAATAAGTGAGTTGTTTATAGTAGACTCGCTCTGACAGGATTATTTGAATCACTGACTTGAGAATAGTTGTAGTCTGATCAGTCCAGTTTACAAATAAATCATCCAGTGCAATTTGTGAACTGATTTAACAGGTTCATTAAAAAACAAATTCAGCTTGTTCAAGAATTAGACGCCACTATTGCATCTTCATGTCTACTGCAATTTCTTCAGTTTAAAGTAAAAAATGAGGAATGACGTGTTTTTAAGAAAAAAAAGAATAAATAAAAAGAATGATATTTTGGAATTCAAATGAAGTACAGATACTGCTCAAAAAATACTTTGTTACTGTCCACCATTGGTTCCTACAGACTTAATTTGAATATCTAATCATGTAACATCACATTAACAGGTTTACCTGTTCTTTCTGGGATGTATAGTGTGAGCCGAATGGACCTCCTCTCCACCCTTGGAAAATGAAAAAGCACATGTTCATGGCTTAAATTCAAAATCATACTCTAGGATCAAGATGATCAATGATGCAACAGCATAAGTGTTCTTACCACACTGATGAACAGGGCGGTTTTGACTTCGTCTGTGTTTTTTGCGTTTAGGAGGAGTTGGCAGGAGGAGCTGAGCTTCCTCTTTATAATGTGTTAAGAGCTTAAGGGCCTCTTCGGAGCTGAGCTCTACAAACATCACCTGATCCAGGAGCTCTCCCTGCTCCGGCAGTGTGAAGCTCGCTGGACACAGGAGGAGAGAGAAACAACAGTTTGACGAGTGTGCAGCTGTAATGTGTCTGGACACTCATGATTGGGTCATTCAAGTCTGACCTTTGGCTTTAAGAAGACACGTTTCCAAAAGGGCCGTGCCCTCCTGCTCTTGCCGCTGTTCAAGACGTCTCCTCCACACCTCATCAGGTGGAAGAACCACCACCGCTCTTCGCTGGTAACCATGGAAACATAGCATCTTGTGTCGCTGGGCAGATGGATAAATGTTGGCCTTGAAGATGAAAGTTAAAAAAAAATTAAGAACAAGCATTTTCTGAACAGGTTTTTTAAAGCTCAAATTTAAGATCTGCACAAACAAAATAAAATAAAATACAACTGAAATGCCACATGAGCGGGGTAAGACAATGTCTAGTGACATTAAACTCTAAAAAGCATGATTTACAGTTCAGTTACGAGTTTTCACAAAAACAAAAGGTTTTTAGTAAAATTAAACACTTCACATTTCAGCTTTTAAATAATTTTTAAGAAAAGGGTTAGAGTCAAAGTATTAATTATACTCATTTAAACAAATATTATTAATACATGATTATATTAATTAAATTACTGTTTAGTTTTTTTATAATGCATCATCTTATTGATACACCAGTTCAGATTTATATGGGTCAGTTTTCGCATAGGTCTGAACAAAAACAACAGGCTCATTGAAAATGCACATTCATTCTCTGTCAGTAGGTGGCGCTTTCAGAATGGCAAAAATAAACCTTTTTCTGGTAACAGCAGTAAACAAAGCAGCGGAGCACTGAAATCATAGCCTTTTTGAAGTTTAATAGTCACATTAAGCCATTTCACAATTCTTGTTTTACCGTCTCCACATTTAAGACCTCTTGAAATCATATTTTCTTGTATAACTTAAATTTAGTTGAAAAAGTCTTAAATTAAGCTTTAAGTTCACCTGACTAGTGATGGGTAAATCAACCCATTAAACTGTGGAATTTAATGCCAGCACAAATATTATACAGTAGAACAAAAATGTACACATTGGATATGGAAAATATTAAATTATCTTGAAATAATAAATATTATTCATATTACTTGTATGACTCGGTACTTAAAAAAATGTAATTTAACAAGTCTGAATGAAAACGCACCAGTAAAGATCTGGGGGTTCAAACATTCCAACACACAAAGTAAATCACTCATGTGATTGGACAGAAAGTCCAGAAGCTTCGTTTGTCGCTGGTCATGTGATTTCTATGTTAACAATACAAGCCTGGAATCAAGTCCTCATTTGGCACACCCGTTTATTCTCAAAACAAGCTCTGATGCTTGGGTTCAAACGTCACCTGAAGGCACAGGTATTCCTTCTCAGTACCTGATCAAGGATGTAGTTCCTCCTCTTGGCAGCAGCTCTTCTGATCAGCTGACTGACGCACTGAGAGGCCTGCTGCAGCATCAGCTCTCTGTGACTGGCTCCAGGAGGCTCCTGCAGGACAGGAAAATCAAGAAAACAGATCCACGCTCAGTGAGTAACAAAGGAAATGCTGGGGTAGGAATTAAGATTTTACTTATTTCTGAAGTCCTCCCCAGACATGGAAAGCATATAAGTTTTTAAGGATTGTGGGAACCTAGTCAGTGTTGTTAAGGTTAACTAAAACTACTAAAATAGCTAATTGAAATAATGCTGAGTAGTTATAATAGTTGTTTTTTTTTGCCATATCAGCATTTAAATGTGGGGCAGTCATGGCCTAATGGATAGGGAGTTAGAATTGTAACCCAAAGGTTTCCTTTCTATAAGCGCCATTTTGGCAGGGAATGCATTTAAATTTTCATTCAGAACATGTGCCTTTTTCCACATTGATATCTGATGTCTTGTGTCTGTGATTTCAGTTACACGCAATAATCTTTATAGGTTTTCTTACCCTCATGCAGTTCAAGATGGAGTTTGTACTCAGAAGACTGTAACGTTTCCTCGGGTTCTGAAGCATGTGAGCCTGAGCCCAGTGGGTTTTACCAGAACCCGGCAAACCAACCATCATTAACACCTAAGAGATGAAGAAGACGGTTGTGAGAGACTTCTTATAGCTTCACAGTATGAATCTTTATCAGATGATTATTTTGTTAGGGTTCAACATGCTTTCATACCTCACATTCACTTTTAGATGCTGTGGGTAAAAGCGTACGAGTCCTTTGACCGGGAGGAAGCGTGAGCAATGTGCAGAAACCAGTAGGAGAAGCATGCCAGGGAGTTTCTGGGTTGAGATTTATGCAAACTGAACAGTTTTTGCAAAGCACATGGGGAAAGAGGGCTTGACCTCCAAGAGTAGAAGAGTTCAGGTGAAATGCCTCTCCAAGAGAAAGTCCATTCTTGTGAAATGAAAGTGTGGCCTCTCCTGTCTCACTGATTAACTGGAAAGGGAATAAACATGAAGCGAAAATTAACCTGAACTAAAATAGTTAATCCAAAAATGTAACATTTGCTGAAAATGTCCTCACTCTCAGGTCATAAAAGATGTAGGAGTTTGTTTCTTCTTCAGAGCATTTAATCACTTTATCAGTAATGGATGCTCTGCAGTGAATGGGTGCCGTCAGAATGAGAGCCGGAGCCCAAACAGCTGACAAAAATACCACAATAATTAATAAATACCACTCCAGTCCATCAGTTAATGTCTTGAGAAGTCAAAAGACACAAATGCATCATCATGATATTTATTAGAGGTCAACCGATGTATCGGTTTTGCCGATTAATCGGCACCAATAGTTGAATCCCGGAACTATCGGTTATCGGCAAAAATCTTCGCCGAAAGCATCCGCTGTTGGAGTGGCTGTGAAGGGTCCGTTATCATTATACAGTGTGAGAGCGACTTCTAGATGTGAAAATGACTGAAAACACATGCATTTGTTTTGAAACGTGATACTGCACGCGCTGCACAGAGAGAGCACACTGCCTTGAGAGAGCACAGCGCTGACATTTCAGATGCACATTTAAAACACAGACATCGAAAAGGTATGTATACAGTACACGTTTTCATGTCAATATAAAGTAATTTGCTGACTAGATGCTGCATTGGAGAAAGAACAGCAGTATGTTTGCCGACAAAGCTGAGAGGACGCTAACATTAGCAGTACCTCAAGTGGTTAAATGAATGTGGCAAAAATAGACTCAAGTCCGAGCCAAGTGTTTAATGTCATAACTGTTATTTTTTTTTATTTTTTTTTTTTTTGGCATTTTTGCCTTTATTAATTGGGTAGATCAGAACTGACAGGAAGTGAAGTGGTAGAGAGATAAGGGGGGATGGGATCGGGAAAGGTCTGCGAGCCAGGCCTCGAACTCACAACGGCGCTGAATGCTGGCGCACTACCCACAAGGCTATCGACGCCGACTTAATGTCATGATTGTTAACACAAATTTGACCTGAGCTTGAGTGCTATTTGTCAGAGCCTTTCATTGGAAAAAAACTGACATGCCTCTGCAGTGGTGGCAGAAAAATAAAACAGGATTCCTTTACACAGAATTTATTATTTCTATACATTTTCTGTAAAGCTATTCACAGCAATTCCCCAAAATAAAAGTTCGGTTTATTAGGCTACTACTGAAATGATAAAAACAATACGAAAAACATTATTTTTTTAAGAAATGATCAAACAACATTTCCATGTTTTAATTTTAATAGTAAATCCCTTTTGTTTGCTAAAATAAAGTTTGATTTTCAGTGACTTAAAGATGTTTTATGGCTTCATTTGATAACTATAGTATACACAACACAGAATTTCTGAGGAAAAAGAAAACATCATGTGTGCACATGATCAGGATGGTACCACCTCCACCTCCTTTTTTTGTAAAGTTCAGTACTATTTTACATGGAGTGTTATGTTTTTATTAAATTTTTTTTATCCAGTATCCATTTTAAAAAACTATCGGTTAATTAATCGGTTATC
This sequence comes from Enteromius mattozi, assembly GCA_032359235.1. Classification (NCBI taxonomy): domain Eukaryota; kingdom Metazoa; phylum Chordata; class Actinopteri; order Cypriniformes; family Cyprinidae; genus Enteromius; species Enteromius mattozi. The sequence continues at coordinate 17,246,074 of JAUMHE010000063.1, read as the reverse complement.
GACAAGTGCGGTCCAACCTACCTATCGTATTGGTAAAATTGAATATCGGTCGACCTCTAATATTTCTAACTTTGAACCATTGTTAATTGCTAAAATACGAGTCCAATATGCATAACAACGTTTCATCCAGTGAAAAACTCACCTGGTCTGAATCAGGAGAGAAAACAGCCCTAAATATGTGGCTGGATTTTGATCTGAGAAACAACAAAAGGTGAACTTTCACTAGAGGAAGTGCATTATATGTTTTATGGATTATGGTGTTATAATTTGACCCAAAGTGAAAGTATAAAGGTAAAATGCCTTAATGATTGATTTGTTTCATATAAACCCACAGCTTTTCACTTCACAACTGATGGACTAGAGTGGTGTGGGTCATTGTGATGTTTTTATCAGATGTTTAGACTCTCATTCTGACAGCACCCATTCACTGCAGAGCATCCATTGCTGATCAGGTGATGCAATGCTCTGATGAACAAACAAACTACTCTACATCTCTGAAATACATCTCTAAAATTTCAGCACATTTTCATTTTTGCTTGAACTATTCTGTTAAGCAAAGAGCATAGTATGAATACTTAAACCGGCTTCTGTACATTTTTTTTTTAAACTTACTGCATAGCAGCCGATGACATCTCCTTCTGTGAAAGGCTCACCGAACGCCTCTTCTTTTCCTCCAGTTACTTTCTTCCCCCGTCCATCAAAACCATACGACAGCTCCACCTCGCCTGAGAAAACAAAAAAAAGAAATATTCGTTTGTTTTTTAGTTTGATAATAACATTGATTCAATTTTTTTTTTTTTCAAAAAGTTTTTTTTTTTTTTTTTTTTAAAGAATCAGAACTGTAACACATTTTATTTTATTCAAGAGTTGGCTAAAAAGCTTCCTATCTATCTCTATTTCACTGTCTAACTCTAGCACTCTCTATTCTAATTATATTCTTTTTTATGTTCCTTTTTGACATGCAATCTATTTGTTTACTAATTGCATGTTTTCTTTAAAAAAAAACAACACCAGTTTCTTTTTAATAAAAAACAACAACCTTGCTATGAGTAAGCTAACTGAGACTTGTCATAGCACTTGCGTATCATTGCTCTTTTGTTGATTTTGATTGATTACATTGTGTATATCACTTTGGATAAAGGCATCTGCTAAATGACTAAATGTAATATATAATGTTATTTTGACCTAGCTGAAGGCTTGTGTTGTCCACAGACCAGCCCACTCTGAGCACATGTTGATCCGGGTCACAGGTTGGGTCCAATGCAGGAGCTGACAGTCGCTTCACAAACTGGAGACCCAAAAAAGAAATAATACTTCACCAAAAGGTGCCATTTAATTAATTACATTTGTTGCTATACAAAACATTAACCAGATTCAAACCTCAAGTTCACACCTTGGCCTCGAATCCGACCTTCCCTTCACAAAATCCATGGGTCATCCTGCACCCTGACCAGAGAAGAGGGAATTTCTCCCAGAAGAGCGGCTGACCGCTGCCTCCATCAGAGTCCATCTCAAAATGCAGGTCACAGTTATCTGTGAAGCACAAACACAGTGTTTCTAAAACAGGCTTTCATTAAACTTCCATCTTGAATTAAATGACTCATTCAGTAGCTAAGAATGTATTAGGGTCATGACGAATTTACAGGAATCCAATCGAACATCTTCAAAATCTATCTCAGCTTCTTCCTCAGGCTCCGGCAGCAGCTCTGGTGTTTTAGCTCTGGGGACAAACAATTCAAAGAGAAAAAGTTAGAAATGCTTTAATCTGTTTTGTAAGATATGTTTAGGTTTGTATGACTTATTAATTCAGCAAGGACACATTAAATTTAGTTATATAAGATGATACAAAGACTGCTGGGTAGATTGCTTAGAGATTATAGTCTGTTGTTGATGTCACATTACATGATAGAATTGTAGTTAGGAACAGTCTGGATTACACATTATGTGACTACTTTTTGATTACTTTTGACATAACTTTTTTATCACATAGACTTGCACGTAGGATTATATCAAACAGAAAACAATAGAGAGCAAATTAACTGTTATCTGATATTAAAATGTAATATAATCTACTTACAAGTACTTAATTTTTGCAATCTGATTACATAATCCAGATTACATGTAATTAGTTTTTACACAGCATTGGCTACACAATATTTATATTTCAATAAATGCTGTTCTTTGGACCTTTTTATTAATCAAAGATGAATTTCAAAATTAATAATAATCAGAAATCATTCTTGAGCAGCAAATCAGCATGTTAGAATGATTTCTGAAGGATCGTGTGACATTGAAGACTGGAGTAATGAATGCTGAAAATTCAGCTTTGCGTCACGTGAATAAATTATTTTAAAATATATATTGAGATAAAAACCTGTTCCTTTAAATTTAAATAATATTTCGGAATTTTACAAAAAATAAGCATAAGCAATTCTCTCGAAAAAAAAAAATCAAAAACGACAACAACTACAAAGTCTGAGTGTTTTGGAACTGACATCATGTTCTCTGAAATACCTTAAAGTACAAGCTCTTGCAGTTTCTACAGACCGATAATCCATACCTATTGTAATGAATGTCTTCTTTGAACTCATAATAATCTCTGCCTCTCTCCTCACAAGGCCTCTTGAGCTCTCTGCCATCCTCTGGGGTGGAGTGCACTGTCTCAGGTCTATCTGACAGTCTGTGGAGCACTGCAGGAGAGAGCGGTCATCATATAACCACCTTACTTTATGATGAGCAAAGAAACACTTTATTAATTGTGTTCTGAGGGTGACTTACACTGCTCTTGCTGATGTGCTGATTCTGGCTCTGAAAGGGCCAAGACTGATGAAGAGCAGCCTGACTCTGCATCTTCCGTAGCAGCGGTTGCCAAGGCGACGGGATGCAGGTTCGCGACTGGATGATGTTGTCTCTGCTCTTCACATACAACGGCCTCTGCGATGGCTATTGGGGCAGTGCATGAGCACAGCTGAAGTGGGTCAGTCTGTGTACTTTGATCAGTATACGCAGTCATGTTCTTTTTAGGAGAACCGATGCACACTGGAGACCGCGTCCTAACGCACTGCTCAGATTCCGGGGAGCGATACTTCTGCGGCTCTTCTGCTGGCCCTGTACTCGTCGTTTCACTGCCATTTACCCCCTCATCTCCACTGATGGGTTCAACACCGGCTTCGATTGCAGAAATCAGCCTAACCACCAGCTCGGCCTTCAGGCCTCTCGAGTCTAGTCCTCTCTCCGTTAACATTGCACGCAACTCGGTCACTTTTAGCCTTTTCGCTTCCGCTAACAACATTTTCAACAAGACCTGTCAATTCCACGTTCGAACTAAAGTTTACACGCGGTGTTTTATCATTTAATGACAGTTGGCCAGTCAGGCGCACTCTTGAAACTTTTTGGGATTTTTTTCACTCTTACCTACTCAAACAAAACACACGACGACCCGCTGGAGAGAATTCAAGAGAGTGGACTGAGCGCCGATTGGCTGTTGGGAGGACGCTGATCGTTGATTGGTTACCAGCAGTGACGTTAACTGATTCTTTTTTTCGAGTCGGTTCTTTCGAACTTTCGAAAAGGTTTCAAAGAACCTTTTGAAAGATCCAAATAAAGATTATTATTATTAGTATTAATTACCAAATTGCATTCACAGGGGAAACATACAACAAAAATATTGTTTATGTGAAAAAGATTGACGCAAAGCATTAAAATACACTGGTTGAAAATTAACTCACTCTTATACTCCGAAAATATAGGCCTAAAATTACGTAGAAATATAGTTTTAATAAAGCCAAACTCATTACAGCCAACTCGTATGTTTGTTTATAACTGTCATTTTCAAGTTTTTAATACATTTCCGCGATGTTAAGTTCTGCTTTTTAATAATTCCCCACGAGTCAAAAGATCCGAATCAGAAGAACAATTCATTCACGAAGGTGACGTCACTAGTTGCCCCGCCCTCCGATGCCTCATTTTTACGTTTTTACCAAGCAGTACCAGAATAAACATTCTCAGCGTAGCATTTTTGTTTATAGCATACAGCACCGATATTTTCTTCCAGAATAAATATATATTTTACGCAGTCGAGCGTTGGCAGAGAAAGCAGATTTATCCCATATACACTATTGGTCAATCCGAGAGGTTAGAGGTCGATATGTAAATATCCAACATGGCGGCGCCCGTAGATGACATGTTTTCTCGCTGCGTGGATCCTGCCAAAGCCAGTAATTGCGTGGAGGTCCGATTTATCGATAATGTCAAGGTATGTAGCAGTTAACACACAACGGAGACGCATCCTACTTATATAATTTTCTTCGCTTGTGTTTTTGTTTAGCGGTTTATCTGCGATTATGGAGCTCGCTCCCCTCCCAGATCAGCCGGTTTAAGCCTGGAATACAATATAATACAAAGTCGTGTAGTGTATTCCAGCCTTTGTTCTAATCTCATGTCAGAACCTGCTGATCAAAGAAATGTCGACAATTCAAAATATGCAAACTGTGAGAAATAATCACATGTATGTTCTCTAAAGGGGAGACTTGTATAAGAACGTGTAGTTTTAAATGGGTTTTTCTAATCGAACGCAAATTATTATACAATTATTGAACTATTTCTCCTCAGGGCAAAGGATTATTCGCGAAAAGACCCTTCAAGAAGGGTGACACCATTTTTATTGAGCAACCTCTAGTCTCATCTCAGTTCTTGTGGAATGCCTTGTACAAATACAGAGGTGAGTATCGATTCTTATCATTCATACAGATGTTCTTGATCATATCTTTAGTGTCACATGATCCTTCAGAAGTCATTCTAATATTCTGATTTATAATCGTGCTGCTTAATATCTTTTGGAACCTGTGATATGTAGGCCTGTTACGATAACTTTTTGTTGTTTGATATATTGCTCCATAAATAATTGCGATAAGCAATATTATTGTCATTTTAAGACCATTTTATGCCACTGAATGTATAATCATAATATAACAGCATAATAATGCAAGAAGGCCTACACACACAAGTTGACAACAAACATTTATAGATCAGTGAAAAATCACAACAAAATATTTAGATCAGTGGAGTCTTTACTAAAGAGCTCATGAGCTAAATCGGGTGTGTTTGATTATGGAGACATGGAAAACATGCAGTGTTGGGGGGTCTCCAGGAACGTGGTTGGGAACCACTGATTTAGATCATAGGAAAGAACATCCCACCTGAAGATAATGAGGAAATTACATTGTCCCTTTTGGTCATGTCGGATACATCATATTTACGAGTTGAAAGCACATGAATGCCACCACAAAGTCGTTGTTGTGAGTGGGAAACTCGTAATTTTCTTGAAACTATGAGTTTACGAGTTGGTGACGTATCATTGAAAAAATGTGTCAGATGCAATGGACGCAGCCAAAGACTACACATATGAAGCGTCTGTAAAGTTGTTGAAATGAATAAAATTATAATTTTTTGGGATGTACAATAAAACTATGTAAGTTACACATACAAAATATATTATTGTATAATTATAATAGAATATATTATATTCAACAATTCAGTTTACATAATCAAAAATGGAAAAAATGAAAAACACAATGATGAACATTCTTCATTCAATATTTTGTAGATATAGAGTTGAAAAAAAAGTTAAATTTTATGTAAAAAAGTTAAATCGCCATCTTTTTCAAGTAACTTGAACGCACCCGACGTCGTAATAACGACTTGTCAGGTCGTAAATACGAATTTCCGAGGAGGACTTTAACGCAGGATTAGTGCATTCCAAATGACTTAATAGTGACATGCACATACTCTTCTCACTCAAGTCTCCACTAACAAGGGGATAAGGATGATCACTTTGACTTGGAAAATGCCCATGAAGCATACAATATGTGAATAATCATTTTATATTAAAGAATGGAATAATGACTGATAAAAATTCTGCTTTACTATCATAGGAATACTTTATAATATACAATATATTAAAATAGAAAACTCTTATTTTAAATTGCAATAATATTTCACAATATTACTGTTTTCGTCTGCATTTTTGATCAAATAACTGCAGCTTTGATGAGTATAGGAAAAAGTAAAAACCTTACAGATGCCAAACTGTACATTATGCACTTCATACATATTATGTTACAGTATTTATCATTCATATTTTTGTTTTAGTTGTAAATAAATGTTTTTGCCATCTCCAGCTTGTGAGTACTGTCTGAGAGCTCTGGAGACGGCCGAGGAGAACGCCAGGCGCTTGAGTGGTCTGCCAGCTCTTAGTCTGCCTCACCCCGAGCTGTGTAAAGTGCGTCCGGATCGACACCAGGCCTGTCCACACTGTCAGGTACATGACATTAAATAATTGTCAAAAAAGTGTGTGTTTTTGTTTTTAAACCTTTAGATCAAATATTAAAAAGTTTGTAGATGTGTTTCATGTTTTATGTCATGTTTGTACACCAGGCTTTTATATCTCATTCAGTATGGTTAGATTATGGAGTTCATATTGGAGAAAGAATAAAATGTTTTATTCTGAGGCCCAAACTGAGCAAAAATCTGCAATTTGGTGCAGATGCTGATATTTATGTGGTCTAAAAGTAAGATTTTTGATGGCTTGTAAATGCAAATCAGAGAAATCTTTATAACAGTAGGCTTTAGCAGCTACTTACATAAAATGAATATAAATATCAGGTTGTCACTCTATATCTCTTAGTTAGGGATATGTATATGTAGTAAGATCATTTTTAAAAGCTTAATTTGATGGTCAAAGCTCTGTATCTTTTATTGTGGGTGTAATGCATATAATGCAGTGCAATACAATGATTATTTAGAGATTATTCAGAATGGTTCTTAAAAGCCTGACGATTATATTTAACGTGATGTTGGAATCGTAACGTCTTTTTTAATATGTATACATAAAATATGTATGCATGTACAGATTAACAAGTAAGCTAAATGTGTAAATGTGCTTTATTCTAGTAAATATTACTAATAATAATAATATAAATTACTTTATTTTAAGGACTGATTCTCTTTATTAAGGTTTAGGTATGGTGTAGAGTTAAGGGATGTGAAATATGGTCAGGCAGAATAAAGCATTAATATATGCTTTTTAAGAACAAATAAACCAGCCAATATGCAAATAAGCCAATATGCTAGAAACATGCATGCTAGTAGTTTAATAGTCAGAACTGGTCCCAAAGTTATTCTTGTGTTTACTTTTATAAAAATCAAAGATTGTACATCAAAAAAACATGTGTACCACAACCTGTTGATGGACATTTTACAATTATGCCAAAAGGTATTTTGCTTGTCTTAAAAAAGTATAAACTATTGGGAAACAGGAGGCATGTAGTGGATTGTATGCATCATGTTTCTTGTTTTAGCAATCTGAAGGGGGAAAAAAGATAATCATAAGCCTTGGAAATTCAAGTGTCAAATGTGATAAGATGTTATTTTGTCCTTAAGGGGAAATGTAGTCGAAACAGCAGTATTTACTAGTAAGTAGACTTAAGTAAGTAATAATAATAATAATAATAATAATAATAAACAATAATTGCAATAATTGTGACTCCCTATACACCAAAATCCTCACAAATAATATGCACTGAAATGTATTGGAATAGTCCATGCAAAAATGAAACTTCTGTCATCATTTACTCACCCTTGAGTAGTTCCAAACCTGTATGAATTTTGGGTCACCACTGACTTCCATAGTATTTTTTTTCCTACTATGGAAGTCAGTGGTGACCAAAGCAGCCTGTTTCTTCAAAATATCTTTCTTAGAAGATATTCATACGGATTTGGAACTACTTGAGGGTGAGTAAATGGTTGAATTTTCATATGGGTGAACTACTCCTTTAAGAAAACAAAACATGTTTGCAACAAAAACAGGATTATCTGTTCTGATCATAATTGTTCAGGAATACCAGAAACACAATAATATAACAGATATATAATTACATACAAATGTAAATATTACATAAACGAATACATATGCTAAATATGGGTAAATATGCTTACCTACGGATAAAGCTGTTTCTAAAAGAGGGTCAGACCTCAGTAAGATATACTTATATTTTTTTAAAGGAAGATACCAGATATGTGACCCTGGACCACAAAACCAGTCATAAGGGTCAATTTTTAGAAATTGTGATTGTACATAATCTGAAAGCTTTCCATTGATGTATTGTTTGTTAGGATATGACTATATTTGTAAATCAGCAATCTGAGGGTGCAAAAAAATCGAAATATTGAGAAAAACACCTTTAAACTTCCAAATGAATTTCTTAGCAATGCATATTACTAATCAAATTTTACTATTGAAGTTTTGATAAGTCAACGGTATAGAAATTGGCAAAATATCTTTACTTAATATCCTAATGACTTTTGGCATAAAAGAAAAATGTTTAATTTTGAGCCATACAATGTATTGTTGTCTATTTCTACAAATATACCTGTGTTGCTTATGACTGCTTTTGTGCTCCAGGCTCACAGATGATACTGTAGGCTTTATAGGGTTAAAACCTTTTGCTTTAGCTGAATATAACACTGACAAATCAGGTTGTTGACTGAAAAGTAATTAAATTGGGTTTTTAATGTTAAACTTAAGAACATCCTTGTGCTTTTTTTTTAAAGTCACAGTGACATGCAAAATAAATACTTATGTAAAAACTATGTTCTCTCATTAAAAACTGAATTGGAGTACAATTATTCTGCTACAGAAGTACTTGAGCAAATTTTCTCAGAATAATTAGGTAGTTGAGTACAGATGGCCTGCTGATGTGTGTGTGAAGTGGTGTCTGCGTGTGAATGTACTGTGTGTGTTCTCTTCAGGTGATGTACTGCAGTGCTGAATGCCGACAGGCTGCTTGGGAGCAGTATCACAAACTCCTGTGCCTCGGTCCGTCTCACCATGATCCAGATCATCCGCTCAACAAGCTGCAGGACGCCTGGCGGTAAATAATCTCTCTTGTGTTCTGGATTACGTAATCAGATTCCAAAAAATTTAACACTTGTAATTAGATTAAATAACATTTTAAAATACTTATACAATAATCTCATAATTTATTGATTCTCACTAATCCTTCTACATAATTTGAATTTGTAAAAATGTGTTATTTTCTTTTTTACACATAATGCAGGAATTCCCAAACTTTTTGTCAGCTAAATCAAATTTATCTAATAAAGTACTCCTGAGATTTTACAGTTGCGTTTAGTCATTTAGCAGACGCTTTAATCCAAAGCAATTTACAAATGAGGACAATAGAAGAAATCAAAACCAACAAAAGAAACAATGATACACAAGTGATGAAAGTCTAAGTTAGCAAGGTTTTTACAAAATTATAGAATAAATCAAAATAAAACAGATAGAATAGAACAAGCTGATTTTAAAATGATTTATTATAGTTAGTGCTGGACAATGATTATTCATGATTAATCAGATCCTAAATAAAAGTTTTTGTTTTGTCATAATATATGTGTGTGTGCTGTGTATATTCATGCGTGTATAAATACATACACATTCTTGTATATATTTAAGAAAAAATGTGTGTTTGTATATTAAATGTATTTATATATAGGAAAGGAAAGGAAAGGACGTGACATGTGGCCAGGTATGGTTTCCCATACTAGGAAGTTGTGCTCTGCATTTAACC
>JAUMHE010000063.1:17199445-17214128 GCA_032359235.1 Enteromius mattozi | reverse complement strand
GCTGAACGCAAAAGAAGATATTTTGAAGAATTGCTGTTGCAAACAGTTGTTAGTAGCCATTGACTTCCATAGTTTTTCCCCCCATACTATATGTCTATGGCTACCATTATCTCTTTTACCAGCATTCTTCCAAAATATTATTTTAAACATACATTTAATAAGGTACCTAATATCATATTCAACAAATAAACAGATAAAACAACTATAACCTTTTATTGCACAAATCTATCAACGTCAAAGACTCCAATAAATACCAGCACAAAACGCTTCAGTCTAACTCGAGCGCTTGGACTCACAAAGTGTTCTTCACTCCCTTGTTCAAAAGTTCATAATTAGATCAGAAATATTGTAAGAAACATCTAGTTCACAGCGTCTTACTGTTATTTGAAACCTTTTGTGCTGCATCTATTTATTGAAGCATTCGTCTGACTGCTGTGTTTCGACAGACGCCCAGGAGCTAGTAATAAACTGCAAGTCATAAACAAAAATCTCTCAGCAACGCATCACAAATAAACCTGTGGATTGTGCATAATAAAGGGAACATTGATCGCAGTGGGAGATTTGATGTCTGTCAGTGTCTTTCAATTCAAAGGAGATGATTTTGTGCACAAGCAACTGTTTTGATGGCCATGGCAGTGCATGGTGCTTTAAATGAAATGAATTAAGAGACAAAAATCCCAGTAAGTGTTTTGCCATGTTGACTATTATATTAGCACAGCAGATCAACATGCAAACATGCACGATAAACAAGTCTGCATGAAATTTTCAAAATGCATTGTATTGATATTACTGTGAAAGATACCACACATTATTTTGACCAGTCCTTTGTAATGCATCACCTATGAATCTAACTTGATGACTCTATGACCATCTTGACTTTCTACTCTAGTTTTTCTGGTGTTTTATGGCGTTATATGTCAGTCGAAGTGTTTGACAGAGCATCTTTGGTGTCAGTAATGACGCAGGATGTTGTCTTTTCCATGTAAATGCAAATGTGGCTAGAACAGTAATATACAAACAGCTCGGTTAAAACAGGCCAGAACTCTGAATATTGCTCTGCATGTAAACGTGGCCGGCTTCTCTGTAACACAACTTCAAATAGAGGGCTTTAGCTGTTTGACAGTGTAAGTGCCAGTTTAAGACGAACGAGTCTGTGCTGAAGTCTGATAGTACGGTGAACACTGGGGGGCTTATGTATTTTCTCAAGAGCCTCAGCGGGATCTTTGGGATTCTGCATCGTTCCAACTGCTCCTGCGTAGTAGGTTTTATTTTTTTTTGGACGCAGTAGTGGTCTTGAAAAAAATATGTGGTTGTTTTGATCTGTCTTTTCTGAACATTGCAATGTAACCTCCTTAGGCGTCCATCAGGGCGAGATGAAAAATGGGACAGAATCATGAAATCCAATCATAAAATAGAAATTGACTGTATAATGCGGAATGTAGCGAAATTTGGCAAATATTCATTAATTAATCAAAAGTAGGCTAGCACACGTTAATCAAATGGCAATATGGAGTGTCTTTGACACAAGAGTCACTCCACTAACATTTCTTTTGAGGGAGAACTACTGTCATATCATATACACACACAAACAAAACTCTTCATGGCAACCTGTCAAAATAAAAGCTTGGTTAAACTTGAAGAAATTGTTACAGAATTGTACAGTGGAAGGTACATCTAACTTCTACTGTAAAACTATTAAAACTTAATTTTTTTAAAGGAATAATCACACACCTTTTCTTCCATGTTTTAAATTTAACAGGAAACCTCTGTTGTGCAGCACTTTATTTGCCAAAAAATAAAAGTGTTTTTTGTAATTAGATATATAAAATAAAGTAATTAATTAATTACAAAATTATTATTATAAAATAAATGCTAACAATTTAATTTAAAACAAACATTTATAAATATCAATAATAATAATAATAGTAGCTATAATAATAACAACAACAAAAACAATAATAATCTTAAATAAAACAGTAATTGAGAAACAATAAAATATTTCAAACCATTAAAATAAAAAAATTAAAATGAACACACATAATTTAAACAAACATACAAACAAACAACAATTATAATAATGATAATAATAAAACAGAATTTGAGAAACAAGTTTCATGATTTCAATAAATTAGACATGCTGTTTGATTTACAAAATTAAATGTAACTATCAAAACCGACTCCAGAATAATTAAATTGGGAAAATTAAAATGGAAAAACAGAATTTGGGGGACAAAAACTGAATTTGGGGGAAAAAGCACAGATTTGATCGGCCCTCCTAAAGGTTGGCATCATCTGGACAGGGCTTCTTTTGTCAGCCATTGAGCAGAAAGTGGATCCTGGGGGAAATAATCTCTTGAATTAGATGTCAGGTCATTTTCTCAACAAGAACCAGTCGATTTTTCGGTAAGGGGGCCTGATTGTGAAGGTCTTTCTTACGTGTTTTTTTGGTTTGGTGTGTGTGTGTTTGTCTGTCACAACGGGTTAGATCCGTTGACTGATTCTTGCCTTTTAGTTTTTCTCATGAAGAGCTGTTGTCTTCTGGGCTTCCCTAGAGATGGACTCCTGCACAATCTGCAGCAGTCAGAGGTTTGCAGAGCAGGCTTTTGACATGAAAGGCCATTTTAAAAGCAGCTCAACAGGCCCTTTATTAATAATATAGAACAGAGTAAAAACATTTATAAAGTGTTGTTAGAGAGCGAAAAGGAGACCTGTTTCATGCTGAAACTGCTTCCCGACTGAAACGCTCAACACGAGTCTATTGACTTGCATGACACACTGCAGCACAATTCAGTGTTTGCTTTACTCTGTGATGTCTAATACATTTTAATTCTTCTTCATATTTTCACCTTGGTGAATTAATGCCAGGAATATTCTGCATACGTTGCTACATGATGGAGATTTTTTAATGCATCAGATAAACTTGGTGACGGTCAGCTTTCCAAGATGACATGTGCGATTTTTTTTTTCCTTAGTGGGGGATTTATATGCCTTTGATTTGAATCACATGACGTACATCAGCGGTGAACAGATTTATAATATGAATGCAAATTTCTGCCACGAAATAAAAAACATAAAAACGGTGTTAGTGACTTTTTCATTTCCTAATTAGCTTTGTCTTGCCATATTGAGATGCTAACTCACAATTACATTTTTCTCAGAATTGAAAGGAAGTCAGAATTGTGACATAATTCGAAATTGCCTTATTTATTTTTTAAATTCTATGTTGGAAACTGGTTTCCATAATTATACACAATTTAGTAATTAATTTATTACTCAGTTTTATAATTAATCATATAATTAATTATTTATAATTATAATGAACTTAAAGTGATTTCATATTTACACACAGAAGACTAATGTTACAAGCATTTGCTTCAGGCAGTTATAATAATAAAAATAAGGAGAAGAACCAGGACTGTCAAACAATTAATTGCATCCAAAATAAATGTTTTTGTTTACATAATATATGAGTGTATGCTGTGTATATTTACTAGGTATATATAAATACACATGCATGTTTTGTGATGTTTATATTTTAAATATATTTATATATGTTATTATTTATATGAATATATATATATAATAAATATATATACACACACACACATATATATATATATATATATATATATATGTCACAACCGGCGTGTTGATTCAGGTAGACGAAGGCAGGAAACGTCAGGACAGGAAAGTACTTGATGCAATTTTAATGAAAACAACTCAACAGAGATCTACACACACTTAGCAACGTTAATAATCCGACCGAGACTAGACAAACAGAACGGGCTTTTAAACATGAAAACATTAGGGAGAAATCAAGACAGGTGAGGAACACAGGTGGATCGGGTAACTAATAAACTCAACAAGGAAAGGAACAAGACCAAATAAGGAAAACCAGGAAGACTAGAAAACAAAAGCAAAACAGAACCGTAAAACACTAAAATAAAAGACATACAGTGTTACATTACGCCCCCCTCTGGAAAGGCGCGTCCTCGCGCCGTAAAGCAAACAAAGAGTTCATACATCTGAGGGAGGGGGGGTGGTCCTTTGTGGTCCTTTATGCCCCTTCCTGGCGAGGGGCCTGGAGTCGCGGGAGCAGGTAGATGGCCGAAGAGCCAGGCCGACAGCGAATGTCCGGAGGGCCAAGGCGGAGTAGATGGCGCCGGCGACCGACGCAGAAGAGGGGATTCGGAAGGCCACGGCGGAGCCGGAGCGATAGTGGACCAAGGTGGAGCTGGAGGGAGGGAGGAGCTTGACACAGCCGGTGGGACGGAGGGACGAGGCGTAGCCGGAGGAGTGGAGTCCTGAGGCGGCGGATGGACACCGACCGACCAAGGTGATGCCGGAGAGACGATCGAGCCCGGTGGAGCTAGTGACCGGATGGGACCCGATGGAGAGGAGGGAGCTAGGGCCCATGGCGAAGCCGACGGGTCGAAGGACCTAAGTGGAGTTCTGGCTTCGGAGGCTGGAGGAGGAGTCGGGGAGCACCCCGAGCCAGATGGCGCTGGAGGATGGCAGTCCTGTGTGGCTCGTCCTGGCTGGACGGTGAGTTGAGGACCAGCAGCAGGACTGTCAGACGACAGCGAGGCAGAAGACTGTAATGGGTGGGAGGGCGGGGATTTCTTTTGCAGCGCGCACTCAGGTGAAAGCTCTTGCGACGTGCGCTCTGGTTGTGGCATTGGCTCTGGCCGCGTGAATTCGGGCTGTGGCTGAAACTCTTGTAGCGTGAATTCGGGCTGTGGTGCTGGCTCTGGAGGGCGCTCTTGCAGCCCAGCAGACTCTGGCTGTGGTTCGAGCGGAAGCATTCCTTGCCACATCTCCAGCACATCCATAAACTCTGGACTGGAGTCTCTAGGGGCAGGAACTGGCACTACTGGCCGTGAACGAGGGGCTGGAACTGGCGCTCCTGGCCGTGATCGAGGGGCTGGAACTGGCGATACTGGCCGTGATCGAGGGGCTGGAATCGGGATTGGCTCTGTTGGCTGAGATGAGTGGATTCCTTTCCGCAACACCTCGGCGATCAGCTGAGCGAGGGAGCCGTGATGGTTGGAGATGGTTATTTGTTTTGCTAGTTGACGATTGAGCCCCAGCCAAAACAAAGTCTTTAATGCTCGATCGTTCCAGGGTACCAGGCAAGCTGCTTTGACGAATTCCGTCCCGTAAATCCAAACGGGACGGCCGTCCTGTATGCAGGAGTGGAGTAGCGTGGCGGGATCCTCCATGTAGAAATTTTTTTAAGGTCGGATTATTCTGTCACAACCGGCGTGTTGATTCAGGTAGACAAAGGCAGGAAACGTCAGGACAGGAAAGTACTTGATGCAATTTTAATGAAAACAACTCAACAGAGATCTACACACACTTAGCAACGTTAATAATCCGACCGAGACTAGACAAACAGAACGGGCTTTTAAACATGAAAACATTAGGGAGAAATCAAGACAGGTGAGGAACACAGGTGGATCGGGTAACTAATAAACTCAACAAGGACAGGAACAAGACCAAATAAGGAAAACCAGGAAGACTAGAAAACGAAAGCAAAACAGAACCGTAAAACACTAAAATAAAAGACATATAGTGTTACAATATATATATATATATATATATATATACACACACATGTAAATGCATGTAAATATTTTCTAAATGTATGCTGTATGTGTGTCTTCATATATACATAATAAATATGCATAGTACACAATCATATTATGTAAATAACCTTTTGTATGCAATTAATCACGATTAAATATTTGACAGCACTGATGATGATGATGATAATAATAATAATAATAATTAATTAATTTAAAGATTTATAGAAATAATATTTGTTTATTTATTTCAAGATTTATTAAATATATATAAAAAATGTCCACAAAATAAAAGCAATTTATTAGAATATTACAATTACTTACAACAACAACAACAACAACAATATTGCTTTTATATATATATATACACACACACACGCACACATAAATATTATCTAAAATCACATTGTATATAAAATAAACTAAACCGTCATATTATATTAACAAAATCACACACAAAAAAAACCCAAGACAAAGCATTTCTCACCTGTGGATTCAAGTTTAGCACTTTCAACTCATTGCCACTTGCAAAATGTGAAAGGATGCACACAAAGGATTTATTTACCCACGCCTGTGCATGTCAGAGAAGGCTGTTTGGTTTCAGATGGGAAGTACCTGGAGAGAGAGAGAGAGAGAGAGAGAGAGAGAGAGAGAGAGAGAGAGTGAGAGAGTGAGAGAGAGAGAGTAAGTGAGCTGGATAGTAGGGTAAGGGACTATGAGGATGTCACTGGTAAAACAGTGATGGATGTGGTTGTCTGATCTCATTGTAGTTGCAACACAGCGTTTATGACAGCCAGAATGAATGAGCTCCTCGTTCTGAACAGCTCTTACACTCACACCCCATGCATGCATTATTTTCCTTATAATCACTAACTTTCATAAACATAAATTCAGGTCAACACCAATGGCATTTAATTAATAACAAGTCACTCAGATGTTTACATGTATTTGTAAATTACAGAGCGCTTGCTTATCATCAAGTGCAGGTCCAATGCAGTGTTTGGTTCATACGCCACTTTTTCTAGACGATTTTGGTTTTGGACTGGTCAGTTTTAAATAGGAGTAATCAATCTGGAGTGGTGTGGCACAGTGGTTAATGATCTGATAACCAGGAGGTTGTACTGTAGGTTTGAACCTGACAAGGGCTGAATTTATCACCAATGTGCACTTGAGCAAGACATTTCACCTCAGCTAGACCTACTAATACAGAGGTACAGTAGAAGAACATGGCATAGATACGGATGGGCTGTATGAAGGCATGAAGGCTGTATTTTTCAAGTAACACATGAAAGATAAAAAATGATGTAGAAATTATTTTCAGAAATAATATAATAAATTTCACAAATAATTACAGAATTAACAAGTAATACATTCAATTAAATGTGGAATTCTGAAGCAGAAAGACTATTTTTTGCGGTTATAAAATATAAGAGTGCATAAAAAACATTTACAAGCAAAATTGTTTAATACACTATTTCTGCTATAAGATGTATTTATTTAATTACTGTAACTATTTATATTTTAAATTAAATGCCAGATTTTTAACTGTAGTAATATATTGAATTAAATGTGGAAATCTGAAGCAGAAAGACCTAGTTCTTTGTAAAACATACTCCAAATAATCTTCGTTTTATTTACCTATTCTTTCATTTTTACATTGCAATTATAAAATATAAGAGTGCCACAAGAACTTTAAAAGGATATGACAATACATTTACCAAAATTATTTCATTTATTTGAATGCAAAAATATAGTATTATAGTAAATACAGTATTTTTTTTTTTACCATTTTTGCTATAAGATGTACTTATTTAATAATTCTAACTATTTATATTTTAAATTAAATGCCAGATTTTAACCAAAGTAATGAAAATACCATTAATAATAAGCAGTAATAACCAAAAATACTAACCAAAAATATTATATGTTATGATTGTCAGCTGGAGTGCCTACGACCTCCATCAAGGGGCACTCCCCCCCAGACTGTTATGTTTGTGCTTCCCCTGTCTGTGTTTCTCCATTGGAATGTTGAGGACTCTTATTATGTAGTATTTGTCTCCTGTTGTTTCTATGTTCCCTTGTGTCTCTGCCCCCTTGTTGGTTTCCTTGACAATTCATCAGTACCGCCCCTTTGTTGACTCGTTGTCTTCCCCTTCTAGGGATGCACCGATCCAGATCGGCCGATCTGTAATGCGCATTTTGTCAGTAAACACGGTCCTATAATCAGCGGTAAATGCCATCAGGTGCGTGATTTCACATTGAGCCGTATATACTACATACAGCCGTTGTTCACTGACGAGCTGCACAAAACCATGTTCATTATCAGCGTGGATTTGCGTCAGTGAACAATCGATCGAGCGACTCTGCTTGTCTCTGGATAACCCTTTGTATTATCTCCACTACTCCTGTTTGCCATTTCCTGACCCTGTTTGACAATGCCTTGCCTCAATAAAACCATGTGAATGGATTCACAAGTCTCACTCCCATTTGTTACAGAATACTCCACCACACATGGATCCAACGGGTTGTCAGAAAGAGGTTGGTCAGATATGGATGTTACAACTTCACTATTTGCCATCAAACAGGGTATGCGCACGCTGGAGAGCCACGTAAGAGAGTTTATAGCCACTGCTCAGTATTCATTGTGTTAATCAAGATTTTTTGTGTTGGCATTAACCAACCTCTTAAGTCCTGGTTCAGACGCGAGGGCCCTCGTTCATCACTCGCTCAGTTCTTAGACTATTCTTTGCTGTCTGTTCATTCACGGTTGGTGTTGCAGATGAGGAACCTGGCACCGCAGCTGTGACTGAAATGGCAGACGTGCAATCACAAAATGGCAGCGACACCGGAGGCTGATCGCAAAATGGTGGACATCACGGCGCCCCATCATGTCACAGCTGCCTTTGATGAACCAAGTCAAGCTCTGGTTGATCTGCACAAGCCAAGTCAAACTACAGTTGATCTGCACCATAAGTCACTGTAATGTTGAGTTTCACCTGTCAAGTCAAGATATTGCTGATTGCAATTTCATCTCTGATCTTTCAAGGTTACGTAACAGAGCCACATCACGTCACATCCCGAGTCACAGCACAAGATGACCGCCAACCCAGAGCCACAATGGAGATCAAGCCACTGTCTTCAGCCTTCAAGGATGCCTCCCCAGTATCCCCGAGCATCATGATTGTGATCGTGATCCTCTGGAGGTTCCGCCGGTGGCTGCACTAACCCCAGAGGTGTCGGTTTGCTCCCTAGATCCCCTGGAGGATGTCTGTAAGATCTCATCCTGTCCTGCCATGGTTAGGAAGGCCGTCACTAAACTCTTATCTTGCCCTGCCACAGCTATGAAAGCTGCCTCTGACTCCTCGCCATGCCTAGTCCTGGCCATGGAGGCCGTTAATTCCTTGTCTTGCCGTCTCGGCTATGGAAGCCGCCTGTGAACTCTCACTATGCTTAGTCACGGACATGGAGGCCTATATCCCCTCATCTGGCCCAGCGACGGCCATAAAGGCTGCCACTGAACCCTCACCTTGGCCTGCCACAGCCATAAGGGACATCACTGAACCCGTGCCTTGTCCTGCTACAGCTATGGAAGCTGCCTCTGAGTTCCCGTCATGCCTAGTCACGGCCATGGAAGCTGTTGAACCCACGTCCTGCCCTGCCATGGCTACGGAAGCCATTTCTGAGTCCTCATCCTGCCCTGTCATGGCCATGGAGGCCATCGTCGCTCCTTGGATGGATCCGCCTGCTCTGCCCTGGTGGGGGTCTAAGTCATCTACTTCACCCTGGAGGGTCTCTGAGCCGTCTGCTCCACGTTGGGGGGCTTCTGCTCCATCAGCCCTTCCCTGGAGGGCTCCGCCGTAGCTCCCTGCTCTGCCTGCGTCGCTGTGGCTCCCTGCTCTGCCTGTGCCGCTAAGGACCTTTGCTCTGCCTGCACCACCATGGCTCTCGGCTCTGCCTGCGTTGCCGTGGCTCCCTGCTCTGCCTACGCCCCCTGTTCATTCAAACAAATGAGGAAGATAAAACACAATATAAATATGCAGGATTCAATTATTCTAAACTACATTGTTTTACTTTGAAACATACCATGATTGCATTGCATAAAATCATTTCAACTTCTGAAAATGATAATTAAGACATTCGTATGGAAGCCTGTTTCTGCCACTGAATAAAAAATAAAGAAAAGCAATGACAGCTCTTTATCTTACAATTTTTTTTTCATCAGTTGTGAGCATTTGTCTCACATTTCTGACTTATCTTAGAATTCTGACAAAAAAGACAGACTTTAAAAAATCTAAATTGTAAAATGTAAAAGCCAAAGGTGCAATTGGCTTTTTTATTTTTTATTCAGTGCCAGAAACAAGCTTCCATACTTTTTAAACCCCCCCAACAACAACAAAACTAATTAAGACGTTCTGTTTTCTGAATAGCGGCATGTTACCGTTTCTCATGTGAAGAAACTTTATAATATGGGAATGGTATTGGAATACATCACAAAAGTCTTGGACTAAAACTCCCCCTTCACAATATGAAGCAGGAACATCCTTCGTCATTGAAATGTCACTTTAACTGTAAGCTTCTCTCCAAAGCGCCATTCTATTTACATCAAAAAATGTCTAATCAATATACCCATGAATGCAAAGGAAAAAATATCCTTGGAGAGTTCTTATCTCAATGGCTCGGATATTCTGTAGACAAATCCGATACCCAGAGTTCAGAGAGCGCTGGGGGCACATATATAACACACTTAATATATTTAACCCCATATAGCCCCCTTCAGTTTAATTTATAGGTCTTTGGACACAGGCTCATGATGCTTTTCAAGAAAGAGACATTTGAGCTTACACTGCAAAAAACAGTACACTGATTTTCTTACTTAGATTTTTTGTCTTGCTTCCAACCAAAATATCTATAATTTCTTAAATCAAGAATGATTGTCTAGACAAGTAAAAATAATTGTCTTGGTTTAAGAATACAAAACTAAATTAGGTGAGTTTTAATGGGTTTTCAGTGTGAAAAAAAAATATTTAGCTTACCCCATTGACAGATTATTTAGCTTGTTTTAAAGGAGACATGTTATATCCCTTTTTACAATGTAATGTTGATAAGCAAATTTCGGGAGGAGCGCGCATGCATGATTAAGCACGGCTGGCACCGCATTATTCAATCAATCCATTCCCATTCCGTCCAATCAAATTCATAAGTCTCCTCCTTAAATAAGCTCACTTCCTTCCCTTCCTTATCTCATTACGCATCCCTCCTCCGCCTCGTTCTGTGCCTTCCTGCACCGGGGGGGGGGCATGCGGGGTTCGAGCCGGACGCCTGGCTATGTTAGCATGTTTTGCTCAAACTTTCTCCATTGCATTTGGACTGGTACACCATTGTCACTTGTAAAATCAAACTGACGGTGCCTTGGGTGGAAACTTACTAATTAAGGGGCGATAATATTATAATGAGATTAGCACTTAGATTATTAGCACTGGAAACAATTATTTTTGTTTGTCTAGAAAATCCTTCTTGATTTAAAGGAATAGTTCACACAAAAATTTTAATTCTGTCATCATTTACTTAGCCTTGAGGAGTTCCAAACCTGTATGATGGAAGATATTTTGAAGAAAACTTGTAACCAGGTTGTTTTGGGTCACCATTGACTTCCATAGTAGGACAAAAAATACCATGTAAGTCAATGGTGAAGAAAACAGCCTGGTTACAAACTTTCTTCAAAAATTTCTTCCTTTGTGTTCGGCAGAACAAAGAAATTCATACAGATTTGGAACTACTTGAGGATGAGTAAATGATAACAGAATTTTTATTTTTATGTGAACTAATCCTTTAAGAATGTCTAGACATTTTGGCTGGAAACAAGACAAAAAATCTAAGTAAGAAAAGCATTTTTTGCAGTGTAATTTTGGGTTCAATG
Source organism: Enteromius mattozi (assembly GCA_032359235.1). NCBI lineage: Eukaryota > Metazoa > Chordata > Actinopteri > Cypriniformes > Cyprinidae > Enteromius > Enteromius mattozi. Next base: position 17,202,626 of record JAUMHE010000063.1, on the reverse strand, counting down.
GAAATTCCACAGCACCTCATATTGCGATGATAAAGGTCTAAGGAAGTGCATGGGGTCTTACTGTCCAACGCGCCTGGAATGAAAACAAACTGAAATAATGCTGTATTTACAGCATCTGCTTGAGTCAGGAGAGACTGCAGCCTCTGCCCGCAATGTCATGATTAATATACCATCTAGCCATATATGCTACTTCATTTTCTAAATCATGCTTCGGTTTAGTTGACTATTTTCCTTCAGCCTGAGAGAGCTGCACTTCAAGGTCATGGCACACATAACTACTCTCATTTGATGAAAGCGATTAGATTATCTCTACATAGAATTTGCACATACATTGATGGCAGATGCATCATCTCTTGAATATTTGTGCCATTCTTCATGAGCGCTTGAGATGAAATTGAGGGTTTCATTCTTTTGAAGTGATTTATTCATTGCACTGTAAGGCTGTTATTGTGTCTTCTCCACCTCTGTCATAATGCAACTGTTGTTGTACATAATAGTTTTGTGTCTGGTGTCATTGAAGACCCAACCTCTCGCCTTCACCATGGCTTGTTGGAGCTAAATTATTTGGGGAAGGAGAATGTCAGTAAGCATTTGACGGTTCAGTGTGAATAATGTTTAAGACTAGTGGCTCAGAGCCAAAGACCTGCCTCTGGAGAGCACTCGCTCCATATTAGACCTATTTACACACTCTCACCAAGAGTCAATGGGAATTAGCTTTAACTTTAACTTAAACAGTCGAATGAAACTAGAGGGTAAATGCAGCCGACTTTAAAGACCGCTTGAAATCAGAATTTACCCTGTTAAGCTTCTTAATAAATCTCCAGAGTGTAAAGACAAATCACAACTGAGATCTTTCTAATAACTTAATTCTTTTTCCTAGACACTATTGAGATTAAATGGAGGACTAATGGAGCATGTGCACGTTTGACTCCTCTGGTCTTTCGAAAGATATCTCCATATCACAAACTGTTTAGATTTGCTGATTTTCTCAATGGAAAAACATACATGCACTAGTGTCAGTAAAACACCAACAACTTCATTTCCCTTTCAGTCGGTCACTCCGAGTCACGTCGGATGACCGACGAATTGGGATCGCGCCAGAGAGACTAATCTACTTCGAGTGTAACAGAAACAAGCCAATGGGCATTGGCATGCAGTGATTGCATCCAGCTGCAGCTGATCGCTGTGTGAGCATAAGTACGCAGCTGGAGTGTGCACTCCCCTGCGTGCTTCAGCAAAAAAAAAAAAAAAGCAATTTCTAAAAGAGCTACACGAGTGAACGCGTCTTTTTCAAGATGTCGTTTCACTCGTGCGTTTCTGGGAGCGGTCGTTTCCTGGAGCTTAAGGATGGTCACGATCACTGCCTCACGTGTCTGGGCACTCAGCACGCTGAGGACGCGTTCGTGGACGGTTCATGTGCTCACTGTGGGGACATGACCGTCTCGGAGTTGTACAAAAGACTCCGTTATGTCAAACATGGCGGAGTCCCTCTGCTGCTGCCGTGATCCAATGTTCGTCCCGGCACCCGGGGCAGCACTGTGTCCGGTGGCGTCAGAGGTGATCTGAGGATCACGGTGAGGGCTTCCCCAAAAGGGAACCCTCACCCCTCAGGCACTCCGCAGCCGGTGGAGTTGCCATTGGAGCGGGGCGGTCCACTCTTTCCTTCGGTGCTCCTCCTGACGACGACCAGATGTCGATTGCATCATCGGAGGGTGAGCCCTCTCTCTCCGGGGATGATGACTCGGCTGTACTGCCCCCTTCGGGTGTGGTAGCATTGCCCGAGCCAGACCCAGAGATGACAGCTATGCTTTCCAGGGCCGCTGAGAAGGTCGGGCTCGTGTGGAATCCACTGCCACGTCCTGATCCTTCAAGGCTGGACGAGTGGTTTCTCGGTGGGGGTCGCGCTGAAAACAGCGCCCCCCTCTGCTGCCATTCTTCCCAGAAGTGCATGAGGAGCTGACAAGGTTGTGGAAGGCACCTTTTACTGCCCGAAACAAATCTTGTAGCCCCTCCCCCCTCACCACCCTCGATGGTGGGGCCGCTTTGGGGTATGCGGGGATCCCCTCGGTGGAGCGGTCTGTGGCCATGCAACTATGTCCCACGGCCTCTACCACTCTGCGGGGTGAACCGTTTCTCCCCTCACGGGCCTGTAAGTATTCGTCAGGTCTAACTGGCAGTGCTTATAGAGCCTGTGGGGAGGCGGCCTCTGCCCATCACACCATGGCGTTACTGCAGGTCCATCAGGCCAAAGCCCTGAGAGACCTGCACGAGGGTGGCCATGACCTAGAAGTTCTTCTTGAGCTTCGTGCTGCGACAGACCTCGCGCTCCGAACGACGAAGGTGACTGCGCAGTCTCTAGATCGTGCGATGTCCACGTTAGTGGTCCAGGAGCGCCACCTGTGGCTGTGCCTTGCTGACATGAAGGAGCATGACAAGGTACAGTTCCTGAATGCTCCCGTGTCGCAGGCTGGCCTCTTCAGCGACGCGGTCAAGAGCTTTGCCCAGCAGTTCTCGGCAGCCCAGAAGCAGACTGAGGCAAGCAAGCACATCCTGCGCCGGAGGAAACCTGCTGCTTCCACTCTGGCTGCAGCCCCTCAGCCTGCTTCAGCACTGGCTCCATGGCCGAGTCCCGAGGTATGCGTGTTAATGCGGTACTCACCGGGTTCAGATTATACCGGCCTGCTGCAAGACCTTCAGCCCGTGGTCAGATCCCTCATTTCTTCGGAGGGGAGTACCCCTGAAGCAGGTATCCAGGCATGCTGTGGTATTTACAGATGCCTCTGCCACGGGTTGGGGCGCCACGCACAGCGGGCATGCAGTATCAGGGTTATGGACGGGTCCCCAGCTGCATTGGCATATCAATTGCCTCGAGTTGCTGGCAGTACGCCTGGCCCTGGGCCGCCTCAGAGGGCACCTTCAGAGCAGGGACATTCTGGTCCGCACGGACAACACTGCGACCGTTGCGTATATCAACCGGCAAGGCGGTTTACGCTCCCGTCGCATGTCAGAACTCACCCGTCACCTCCTCCTCTGGAGTCAGAAGCATCTGAGGTCCCTTCGTGCCATCCACGTTCCGGGAGTGTTCAATCAGGCAGCCGACGAGCTGTCTCGAGCAGCACTTCCTGGAGAGTGGAGACTCCATCCCCAGGTGGTCCAGCTGATTTGGAGTCGGTTCGGAGCT
>JAUMHE010000063.1:17182089-17192941 GCA_032359235.1 Enteromius mattozi | reverse complement strand
TGTGTGTGCACATTGGATGGGTTAAATGCAGAGCACAAATTCCAAGTATGGGTCACCATACCTGGCCACAAGTCACTAACATGAACTAACAATGAAGGGTTGTATTGTTTTTAACAATTTTGTTAACAAATGACACCTTATTGTAAAGTTTTACAGAAATATTGTCATACTGCATGACTCTAAATAATGGTAAAAGTGCATGATGTATTCTTGTATTCTTTTTACTTAGGAAAGTAAAATTATAAAGGACACATGTACAGAAATGTAATGTACAGAAAACAAATTAAAAACCCTTTATTGTTCTGCTGCATTAAAAAAAACTTTTTCATTTTCCACTGCTGTGCGAAAAATATATACATTGTATGTGCTGCATATTTTTACATTTTCTCAGTCTTCACTGTTTCAACTTTTGACTTTTAAAGCAGCTACTTGTTTTAACTCAGAAACCAGTTGAGAGAAAATTCTGTAGCTTTTTCTTTACACCACCTCCTCTCTTTCTTTTTTTATTAACTTGCGGAAATTATTCTTGACCGTAATTTTCCCCTGGGAAGATGATTAAAAAGTTATCCTTACTTTCTGACCTGGCATTGATTACTACATTGCCTCATTAATCTGGTTTTATTACGACTAGCTACAATCAGTATTTTTAGCAGGTGAAAATATATCTGGAGTTGGTAATTAAAAGCATAAAAAATAGCTCTGATAAGAGCTTGCATGCCGTCTCACGGCTCACTAAAATGTGTTGAAGTTGCCACTGAATGCAGTGATTTCTGATGGCTGTTGGCTCTTTCACATGCAGCGCGTCATGATAAAACCTGAGAAATGCGTGTAATCGAAGCCTTGTGGAATGCTGTGAGATCTCAGGGGAGCCGTGTGACGGATAACACGCTGTCAAACATCTCCATGCCCTCTGCTGAATGACCTTAAAGACGCTGCCATTGGTTCATCATACTCTCTGGTTTCGGCTCTATTTATAGCTGTTATTTGTTTCAATATAGTTCCTTTACAATTGGTTGTCACCGAGAGCAAACTCATAAGATTCTGTTATAGATCAGAGAAATAAATATGTATGTATCAGCTGTGTTGGCCAGAGGAAGAGCAGATACGAGTCAAACGGTACATCTTATATTGGTGTTTACTATTGTTTAGTTCATCTAAAGGTCAGAAGTAATGGAGTAAACAGGGCTCAGGATGTGAGAAAATTCCACAAAAATTAATAAATAAATAATGAAAAATAAACAAATAAATAGGGAAAAAAGCCTTTTATTTTTTTGTGTTTATTTTTTTGTAGCATCTAATACAGGCCACACTTTCAAATTATATTCAGCGCCTATTTTTTATCCCATAAAATGAGTTGATTTTCAACACTTAAAGGCCATTATTTATCTAATTAAATCAGTTTTACAAATGATGGCTTTTAAGTATTTAACATTATTTACAATGTTTTCTTGTCCTTATAGAGAACATGCCTTGAAACAAAATGCCTTAAAATACATCCCAAAGGGCAAAAATTGATAAATAAACAAATTAAAGTAATATTTGCATGAAAGCTCATTGTTTACTAGCCTTCATGCTGTATCAAACACATAGGCTGTTATTTTTTGCCATGGACCATGAAAGTATCATAATTCAGCTCTTACAATACAATTTATAGTGACCGTAGGCTTTAAAGCTTCAAAATGGACAAACAACATAAAAAACAACAGCATAAAAGTATCATAAAAGACTCCAGGAGTATCTGAAGCTGTATGATAACTTGTGTGAGAAACAGACCAAAATGTAAGGTAATAAATCGGTGACACTTTATTTCATTTTTATATGCCACTTCAGACATTCTACTTACAGTAAGTAACTTTGCAACTCCATATCAACTAGCTTTCATTAGAGTATTGGTAGACTGTCTGCTTAATATCTTCTAACACTTCATTTTGATGGGTCCACAACATATTGACAGAAACTCTGCAAGAAACTGATCAGAAACTCTGCAAGTATATGTCAACTTATTTTACTAACCCTAAACCTACCTTATTAATGAAGAATTAGTAGACATGTAGTTACAAAGTTGTGATGTCTAAAGTGGACTATCAAAATAAAATCTAACCAATAAATCTAATTCAATGACAATCTTGTTCAGCAAGAACTGCTTACTTATTCTTCATAAATATCAGTTTTCCACAGAATAACAGCTTGCTTATTTAGTTATTTATATTTAAAATTGCTTTTATGCATTTTATTTTTTTAAGGGGGTGAACCAGCCTTTACTTTTACTAACCACTAGTCCAGGTGTAGATCTAGATCTGCGGTCAGCACATTATGCAGCCTTAATAAACAACCATATTGCTATTAACTGCAAGACAGTTTTCTGCATCTGACTTGCAATCATTCTGGATGTTTTACGCAGCCTGCCGAGCAGTGCGGAGGTTGACAAAGATCAATTTGTGACAGACCTCTAAGAGTCTCATTAGAAAGAGCTCTCATCTTTCTCTCTGATGGAGCACTTTGCCATGCACATGGACCTGCCGTCTTCTGCCGCAGTCACCTTCGGTGACAGAGGGCTTCTGATGATGTCTGCTCAGAAGTGCTGTCATGCTGCATTCCCAGCAGCTCTGCTTGAGATGAGTCAGAGGCGAGAATGAAATCGCAAGGGTTAATCGTAGAAACACAGACATGCATCAGAGGTCATATGATTAAACACTGAGCTCATCACCACATTGTAAACAGACTGCAATATTTAGACAGCTGGAATTTTTGAATAATCAGACAGCAAGAAATCAGCATGTAAACACCATTTTCCATGACCTGAATAATTTAGAGTTTGGAAAAATAATCTAATTAAGATGTGCAATTCTAATTCTTGGTGCAGATCTCATTTGTATGCGGTCATCCTTGATGCTCTGTTCTCAAAGAAATGGCAAAGGGAGATTCAGACTACTGTACTTCATCCACAATTCATAGTAAATTCTCTGATCAATTTATTGCATTTATATATTTTTTATTAATTCAGTATTGTATGAATTAATGTAAAAAGTTTTTCATAGATCATCGTGAATGATGGAAAATGATGGTGAATTTCAACCTCTGACCTGCTCCTGTAACAGTCAGCCTGAAGGGCTGTTTTAAATAAGCCCAAAGTGTATTTTGTTTTTACTGTAAGGTATATATATATATATATATATATCCTTATGTGAATGAATGAATTAATTAATTAATTAATATGTGTAATAAGAATGACATTTTTAAATTGAGTAATTTGTAATTAACAGACTACAATTTGTAAGTAATCTACCCAGGACTCTGCATACAGTACATGCATACATTTCTGGTGACAAAATATGCATTATTCACACTACACTGTACATGGACCCCCATGTACACATAAAAACTGAAGTATATTTTGTGATTTCGTCTGAAAACCATCTACAAATGGGCATGACTAAACATACGACACCTGAAGGACTGTGTTAAATGGTCAAATATGTTTTTATTTAATTAATATGGATGTGGGCAGAAATTTTAATGCAAAACAGAGTGATAGCATCATATAGCGCAACCAATGACATATTCAGTACATTTTCCCTAAGAAAAAAAACAAACTCATTTACCATAATGAATCATGCTCAATTAGAGGTGTTTGCTAAGGGAAACATTACTATTTGGATAGCTGATAATTACGCTTTGGGATTTGAACAAATGCCTAATGTTACTCTTCCTGCAGTGTTTGTTCTACAGTCATGAATAAACAGACTCATTTAGGTAAGATGTTTTGTTTCGTTAGTAAGGTAAACTAACTTAAATAAGTTAAAAAGTCCCATTGACAGATTTAAAGCATAGCATAGCAATATCCTAGCAACCACACAACAATCGGAAACCACCCAAACACCGAAGCAACTGTTCAGAAACACTCTAATGACCACCAGAATCATATAGTAATGCCCCGACAACAACCTGAAACACCCTAACAACTGTATCTCTATAGCAGCACTCTGACAGCCACCCTAACAACTGTATAGCTATCTACGCTCCAACAACAACCTGAAACACCTTAACAACCATATCATTATGGCAATGCTATAACCACCAACCGAAACACCCTTACTGTCTAGCTATGGCAACACTCTGACAACCACTTGAAACACCCTAACAACTGTATCGCTATAGCAACACTCTGACAAACGCCCAAAACACCCATACAAACATATAGCTATAGCAATGCTCTTCAGGAAATTGTATTTATTTATTGCAATGTTTTAGTTTTGCTAGATCAAGATTATGTATAAACAAAGGTATTGTAACAGCGTTTAACCGTTTAACACTGCATTGCACATTTCAAAAACCATTTAACATTCACACATTTGGCTAGTTAGTCCATAATAATGACCAACCTCTAACCTGTTCGTGAGTGGAGTGCAGGTTACTCATGAGTATATTTGCATGATAAAGAGGCAGAGTCCCAAGCTCCATTCTTACCCTGACAATCAGTCATTAGAGGAGGACTGATGCTGGCCCTGTTTTTAATGACATTAGTCTCTTAACCACACAACGGCCGGAAAAAATGAGATGAGTCACGCTCTTGCTCCGCGCTCAGTGAAGGACAATATGCCGATAAGTTAATTGCTACCATTATGAAGCAACAGGTTCCGTGGCTGCTGTAATGTCATCGTGCCCTGTCTTAAGATAAAAGCCTTTTGTTGTGGGGGGTGTTGAGGCTTGACAAGCCATCGGTGCATATGAGAATCTGCCAACACCTAATTTTAACTAGACGTTTTTTTAATTAATGCTTGTTTTATAACACTGCAGAATGGCTGAAATTAAACAGCCGCTCACTCGCAATGCAATCTCTTCTGAATACAAATAGAAGCGCCCCCGCATTTGCACTCTCTTGTGTTTTATATATCCTGCGGGTATGAGAGGCTTTTTGTCAGACGGTGAGATACAGGTGGCAATTACACCAGAACGGATAAGTATGAAATCTGCATGTGTAACAAGAGTTTATTCTATTATTCATTCAAAATTCCACAATCCATTTTAGCTCCCAAACTTCTCAGGCTTTGGGTTTGAGAAGAGGATTTATCTCTATTCAATCCACAAGGCATGCTGGAAGTGCACAAGGCAATGTTTCATTAATGCAGCCTGCTTTAGCATGTTACCAAAGCAGCCTTCTGATACAGAGCAAACCATCCAGTCTTACCCTTTCTCATCCCATTGTCTTTCTGGCAACTAGGATAAATGCTCACTGTCAGAATCCAACCTCCCAGCTCGGCTAAATGACTGCAATGTTGCATTTCACCTTCTGAGGTAGTCAATTGTGTGTAACTAATTGCCATCTTTGTTTGTTCCTCCGGTTTTTGGCTTCTCTGTGGTCAATAAATAAGAAAGTGTTGTTTTGAAGTGCGCCTGTTGTCCTGAGACTTTGGCAGGCAGCCCGGAACTCTGCTGGTGCATTTGTTTGAAGTGAACTCTTAGTCCTGCGAGTGAACCTATTGACAACCTGTAAATAACACCAGGCATGGCCAATTACGACCTTTACTTCAGCGGATTATATTTGCTTTTTGATAGTCATCCCCCATGCTGCGAAGCCGTTTAGGGTTCAGCTGAACTGTAACACCCGTAGTGTTAATGCTCTACAGAGCGGTTCTAGCCACAAAAATCACATTCATTTTCTTCATGGAGAGATGAATTTTTAATGACAACGTATGCTTTTACCTTTAAAGATAAACCTACCATGACCTCTGAGGTTATTAAGTGATACTGCTTCAAAAACACAAATTGGTGTGATTTAAATAAACCACAAAAAAAAAAAAAAAAAACGCATTTAATAAAGTTGAACATACTACACTCTTAAACTAATTATTTATATGTTTATATGAAGAGTTCAAATTGTTTTAACAGTTCTCAAAAATCATGTTTTTTCGTTGTTCATTACATTGCTAATTTTTTTTGACTAAGTTAAAAATAATTAAAAACAATCTCCTAACTAACACAATAAAAAATTATAACATAATTAAAAAAACATGAAAATACTGTTAATAAAAATACTTTACCAAATAATAAAAATACTGTTTTTGCATATAAACTTAATATACATACACACACATTTTTACATTCACTGTTTTATATGCACATTTTTATTCTGATCCAACAATAATTCATTAGATTGAAAAAAAATGGCAATAGATAATTATAATGTTACAAAAGTGTCATTTTAAATAAATGCTATTTTTTTCAAGAATCCTGAAAAATGTACCACACAAAATATTAAGCAACAAACACTGAAAATAGCAATAAATGTTTAATCTTTGCCATCGCATGAAGAAATTTCATTTTAAGGAGATTAAATAGAACAGCTATTTTAAATTGTGATAACATTTCACAATATTAATTTTTTTTTACTGTAGTGTACACTTCTTTAAATATTATATGTAAAAAAAATATCTTAGACCATTGAATTGTGTTGTTTTTATACAATTTTGTTTTTAAATCCCAATTATATTAAATTATATTGAGAACAAAAAGTCAGTAATATAAATTATTACCTTTTAATTCAATGATGTAAATCACAACATTCTGTGGGATTCGTATTTAATTTCTAACTAAATTAAATTCTAACTAACTAATAAGTTAGTTTTTCCCTCTTTTCCTCTTTTTTAACAAAGTGTAATGTGATCCATCTAAAAGCTGGTTGATTTGGTTTGAGGAATTTTCTGAAAAATCCTCCGGAACCCAGTCTCTGTTGATCTCTTTAGTCAGCACATGCAGACGTCCATAAACATGCAGTGACAAATCCTCAATCAGGTGCACAGAAACAGATCTGATCTCAATGCTGCGATCGCGTATGTGAGGAAATGGGAATGTGCAAACGTTTGTGCAGCAGGTGATTTCATGTTTCTGTGCCTTTGTATGAGATTATGAAAGTGACATGCCTCATGTGATGTCCGCAGATAAATCAGCAGCCTGTGTTTTGTTGCTGGAAGTGAGCCGTGGGGAATAGGCATCTACTACTGACAAAAAACATGATTAAAGGAAGGCCACCGTGCTCCATGCATCAGATGGGCTGATTAGCATTGACTTTCCAGTGTCATCAGCATTATATTATAACGGCATTTACAAGATTCAAGGTCTATTTTATGGGGACTGTTAGAAGACATTAGGTGGCCTTAATGTTTTTTCCATTCTGCTTGTGTCTGATGCATTTTATCCCATTTTTGGTGATAAAATGCGGCTGGCTTCTCTACGTTATTCATTGTGTGTTTATAGGAAACTCCTGAACAGAGGAGCTGAGTGTGATATATGCAGCGTTAGGAGCATACGCTTGACTTGTGAATAATATTGAATAATATTTTCACAGATTATTCACTTGCACCTTTGGTAGCACTCTATAATAGGTTAACTATTAACTACAAATTTCGCCTCAATAAGTTCTTAATTTGCTGCTTAATACTAGTTAGTAAGGTAATTGTTAAGTATGGGTATTGGGTAGAATTAGGGATGTAGAATAATGCATTAAAATGTGCTTAATTAACACTAATAAATGCCTAATATTCTAGTAATATGCATGCTAATAAGCAACTAATAGGTGTAATTGTAAAATAAAGTGTTTTAGTGCTTTTTTTTCCAAATTCAGCTGTCTTTTAATCAGGAAGCATGTCTCGATTATACGGCATGTAGGAATACTCTGCTAGTAAAAAGGTTGGAAAAACACTCATTAACTATGAAACTTTTTCACTATATTGAACAGCAGATAAAATATCTCTTATTTTCAGTCCTAAAGCTGCCTTGCAGTGGAAGACGAGGACATATTTCCCCTGGAACTGACTTTTTGAAATTGCTTCTCTATCAAAACATTGTACAAGCAAATCTGTCTTTGCTCTGGGCTGTATCTCTGGTACACAAAAAATATGAGCGATGCGTTGCATATAGATTGGAAGAGTTGTGATTCCTACAGTTTTTTAAACATCTTAAAATGTTTTGCTGTCTCAATTTTCTAAGAGCAATTTATTTCCCTTTGATGTCAGTAAGTGGTTTTTGTGCCCAGTTAAGTAATTGTGTATGTGGCGTCTTGTATTTTCAGCATGTTAATGTTTAAAGCCCTCAAACTTTTGATTGACTCTTCTAAATTTAATATCATCTCTTTCAGCGTTGTGTGTAAAGGAAATGTTTGTGTGAGAATCAAGTTCTGTAACTGTGACGTAAAGGTCAGCAATGGCCATCATTAGCCAGCACCTCATATTTGAGCTGTGAATTCACCCTCATTTAAGATTCATGCTGACTTTAAATTTTAACAAACATTCATTGTGCCTCTGGCTGCCACGTGTATAAAATGTATTTTTTACATGACACTAATAAATGGCGAACAGGTTAGTTATGTAGTTCTCACTATCTCCGGCTTATCTTCTTCATGGTCGGGGCTGTTTTTAACTGCCTAAAATTATTAGACAGAAGATGGAACATGATGTATATGTATTCAAAAATATAATAGTGCAAATTCTGAAAGCGTTACACAGGAGGACACACAAATAAAACTCAAGGTTAAAGGAATAGTTCACTCAAAAATGAAAAAGTGCTGAGAATTTACTCACCCTCAGGTCATCCAAGATGTAGATGAGTTTGTTTCATCATCACATTTGCTCAGCAATGGATGCTGTGCAGTGAATGGGTGCCGTCAGAATGAGAGTCCAAACATCTGATAAAAACATCACAATAATCCACACCACTCCCGTCCATCAGTTAATGTCTTGAGAAGACAAAAGCTGTGTGTTTGTAAGAAACAAATCCATCATTTTATACATCAAAACTGTTGCTTTCAACTAAAATACAAATATTCTACCCATAATATTGCTTTCTCCGGTGAAAAAGCCATTTTGTCCAAATTAGGTGTGAAATATGCACAAACCAAGCACCATTTACAAGCCAAAACTGCTCTAAACACATACTGTATGTCAGTGGATACTGATGTGAGAAACAACAGACAGACTTTCTTACTGGAGGAAGTGTTATTATGGATTGTGGACTCATATTTTAGTCGGAAGCAACAGTTTGACGTTAAAAACATCTTAATGATGGATTTGTTTCTCACAAACATGCAGCTTTTAGCTTCTCAAGACATTAACTGATTATTGTGATGTTTTTATCAGCTGTTTGGACTTATTCTGACGGCACCCATTGACTGCAGAACACCCATTGCTGAGACAGTGATGCAATGCTACATTTTTCCAAATCTGATGAAGAAACAAACTTAATCTTATCTTGGTTGGCTTGATTATGAGTATGTTTTAAATAAAACTTTTTGTGTGAACTATACCTTTAAAGATAAACATATGAGGCATCCAAAATGTTTAAAACATTCGTCCACAGTTCAGCTGAATGATAAAGTTGACCCTCTTTAGCTTTATGTTATTAAACTGAATCTACAAAGCAAACTATTAGCTAAAATATCCCCAAAATAAAACAACAATGAAATATGCAGTTTATTTGTCTATCAGATGTGTGTGAAGGTTGCATTCATTGCTATATGTATATACTGTATATGCATACATATATATATATTTATGTATATATATATATATATATATATATATATATATATATAAAAGCTAGATTAGAAAAATCACTGTAGTCATATAAAATAGTTCTCTCAGTTTGTTTGCAATTAAAACAACATTCACAGTTGTAGTACAACATCATTTTCTTTCCTCACAGAGAGGATTTGTGAAGGTATAAAGAGGCTCTGTTGGTGTCATCCTAACAGAGTCCATTAACTTTCATTTCCACTCTCATACATTCTAAAGTGGGTCGTTAGTTTGGTGCATCTGGGTAACTGATCGGCTAATCTGTCTTTGATTTATGTGCAAGGAGAAGTGAGGATTTACCACAGGGCTCTGAAGGAATTGATTACTGACATGGTTAATTGGCTAAACCCACTGGTACACTGAGACAGGCTTATTGGAAATGTCAAATCAAGCACTTCATTTGCATTCATGATGTATGGTGTCTATTCTGGCTTCTGCCAATGCAGCATTAGGACACTGCGATGGAGAGGCTGGGGTTTCACGCTGCCATCGCAGACTTGCGACTGACCATCTGTCTTTGACTACTGCAGCTCGGAAAGTTTATGGACACTTGATTGCAGTGTTGGCTCTTTGCATGCTCACTTAAAATAGCAAATATTTGGATAGATGAAGGAGAAGTATGTGATTACTCACCATTATTTGCCGTGGCATATTAATTAACATCAATTACAAAGTGATTCAGTTTATTCAACCTAGCAATTAAACCTTGTGCGCTAAACAACATTAATATTTTGGTAGATTTGAATGTGATGTTTTTCTTTCTGAATATCATTATTAATTTATTATTGAATTCTATCACTTTTTACAATTTTGTTGTGGATATGCATATTTACACATTGTCATTAAGAAACAGTAAATAGATATCACAATCCTGTAGGCAACATAACATACATGGGCGTGGAGTGAATCAATCAGTAGATAAGAACTTTACCAGTCAGTACAATTTTCTTACTAGCCAATTCATTAAAAATACTTATTTTTGCATGCTCTATTTAAAAATAGAATACAATAGAAACCTGCATATTACGGTGGCCGAGAGAGCTCAACGTGCTGCAACTTAAGAAAACACATGCAAACAGAAAAAAACAACAACACATTAAGAAAACATCTTCATCAGTTTGACAACACAGGCACTGCAAATTCTCGCAACGCAAACAAACACAGAAACACGCTGCAAACGCACGAACGCGCTGCAAACACATGAATGCGCTGCAAACACAGAAACGCGCTGCAAATAGCACGGACCACAACGGAAATGTTTCAGGGGGACCTCAAAAAGTGACGAA
>JAUMHE010000063.1:17156090-17168178 GCA_032359235.1 Enteromius mattozi | reverse complement strand
TGTCTGCTTCCTGACCTGGGCCCCAGTTAGTCAAGTATGAGTTCTAAGACTATGTGCCATATTTCTAGAGAGAAGAGACCCCAGGAGGGATGAAGACCATCTCTTTTCAACAGGTCAGGTCTGCCCCAAAAACTCGTCCAGTTGTCTATGAAACCTATGTTATTCTGCGAGCACCACTTAGACATCCAGCCATTGAGACCCAGCAGTCTTCTGTGTATCTCATCACCCCGGTAAGCAGGCAGGGCTCTGGCTTCCAGACCACATTGGACTATGGTGGCTGGTGTCTCTATTTTCACGTTCTGTACGTTCTGCCAATTACTAGAGCACTTTCATCCGGTTTCCCAGTGGGTGCGTCACTGAGTGGGGAGAACCAAGTGAAGGAAGAAAAACTCTTATTAAAGTGCATGTAATTGCAACCAATGTGTCTTTATCTAAAGTCTAGAATGGAGTTCAGGACTAGAAAAAGCAGAGTTGGAAAACACACACACACGCACAGTACAATAATCTTCACTTCAAATGTTATGGTGCCCTGACATCTTATTAGCATCACAAATATGTATTAGCAGTATAAATGTGTCTCCGGTGTGTGTTATAGTGTTGCTCCAAAACTTGTTTTCTCTGTCATCTTCTTTAGTTCTACCCTTGTTTTTGTTTAGCTGCCCCATGAAAATTAGTCATAGATGCTGAGTTTGTTTGCTGAAGCTTTGTGCCTCTACTGGATTTTTCATCAGCTTTGTAAGAATCAACAAAGCCGTTAGGTGAAAGATGTGGACAGACGTTCTTGGCTCTACTGTGATTATTAATCGCAATGAAATAGAAAAAGAGAGATTTAGAGAGTCTGCATGAGCTGCTTATTTTCATCTTACTCAGGTTTTACTTACCTTAGGCTTAGTTATTTACCGTGATTTCGCATTACCATCACGATGCAGACAATTCTATTTGATGATGTCGATCAGAATGCTAAATGATTTCTTGGAAAGCATTCTGTTTAATTTTTTCCATCTCATTTTCATTCCTGACTTCCTTTCACATCACAAGGCATTTCCTTTGGTTGTAATGATTTGTGACTCAAACTAGTCTGCCCATGTGAGTTATCTGAACCTCGGGTCACATTACTCCTGCATTTCTCTTTCAACGACATGTGCAAAGGTGACTGAATACATTTATCCCACAGAACATCCATAAATCAGATATAAAAAAAAAACATTTCCAAAAAAGATTTGGATATACTTTGTATACTTTAGTGCTTTCAAATGAATAATCATGATTCATCACATCCAAAATAGAAGTTTTTGTGGTAACACTTTAGATACACTTGTTAAATATTACCTATTACTTTTCCCTCAATAAATTCTTAATTTGCTGCTCATTAATAATTAAGAATGTAGTTGTTAAATTTAGGTATTGGGTAGGATTAGGGATGTAAAATAAGGTCATGTAGAATAAGGCATTAATATGTGCGTAATTAGCACTAATAAATGTCTAATATTCCAGTAATATGCATGCTAATAAGCAACTAATTGGTTTAACGGTAAAACAAGGTGTTACTGTTTTTGTTTATAAAATATGTGTATGTACTGTGCATACAATATATAATGTAACATTTACATATTAAATATATTTATATGTGATCTAAATTATATGGAAATAAATATATACATGTAAAAATTTAACATGTATAATACATATGCTGTATGTATGTGAATGTATATACTGTATACATAATAAATATACACAACACACAAACACACACACACACATATTATGTAAACAAAATTTTTTGGATAATTAATCGTGCTTGATCATTTGACAGCACTAATTATAATAAATTATATCTTAAAATGATATTTCAGATAAATATTTGATAATTATGATTGGCTTAGCAAATAACTGAAATGAGTTTAGATTGAAATACTTCAATTACTAAAACTAAAACTAAATACAAAAATTCAAAATCAAATTAAAAATGACTAAAACTGAATTGTTGTTATTTTTATTATTATTATTAAAATGAAAACAGAAAAGCTAATTAGCTATTTAGTACCAAAATAGTAATATATAAATAATAATATATAAATGATAGAAAAATAGCACTGGCCTCATATCATAGGCATATCATAAAGCATTTTATTCCCTAGTTCTTTAACTGTCCATGTTTTGGTGTTTCACAAAAGCCCAAAATCAAAACACTTATCAGAAGAACCTGTAATGTAACATGAAGAACTTTTACATCTCCAAAGAGCCATTTAGCAACGCAAGAGCCTGGTTGAGCTGGTCTCGATAAGAAGAACATAAGGAGCCACAAAAGAACCATTGAAGTCAAACCATTTGATGTGTCCAACACAAATCTGTTTAGTTGTTTGAAGTCTGAGCAACATCACAGAGATTGGCTGTCGGCCCATATTCTTCAATTTTCATTTAAATGGGACATTTCTCACCTTTTTGATGCTTTCACCATTTGCTCCTCTCCATCCTCAGTCCTTGTGAATTGAAAATGGCGCTTATCTCATGATGATGAACTTCAATTCGCTGTCAAAATGTCATGATGGCCATGAGTGTGAGAAGTGTGAAATCCTTTCGGTATGTGTAGTACTTTACTGTTAATTTATTCACCCTGAGTTCATCCGAGATGTAGCTGATGTTTTCCTTTTCTGTAGAAAAGTAAACAAGATTTTTAGCCGAAACCATGATACTTGCTGATTCGTAAAATGCAAGTCAGCAGCTGCTGGTTTTTGAAGATTAAAAATAAATAATTAAATAAATATATATAAGGAACACAATTATATCCCCTTGGCTCATATTGAGGTCTTATGAAGTAAAACAATAGGTATACGCAAGAGACTGGATATCTGAACATATCTAAAATGACATTTTTAACAGATATTAAAACAAGGCTATAAGGGATTGAAGTGTGTGTGTGTGTTCAGTAGATTGTTCTGTTGATTAACAACATATCGCTTGTTGATGAAATGTCTTTCTAGGAAAAAAAAGTAGACAGTCAGTGGACTCCAGCATACATCTTGGCGATATGACTAAAATCTTATTTTAATCTTAATATTAATCTGTCGACTAATTAATCGATTCATATAAATGATACATTTACCACAATAACCAAACAGTAATTAAGAACATTTTATTAAACTTGCAACTTTGCCATTCAGTAATGTACCATAACAAAAGTATAAATGTAATTTATGTAATTTAATTTATGTAAAGTAAATAAAAAGAAAATTATAAAAGTCTGAGAAGTAAGCAACATATTTAAACAGATATCTTCAGCATGATGAAAGAATGAGGACTTCATTACTGAAACTCCAAATGAAATCCAAATTTCAATGTGTTTCTGTTTTTAAAGCAAAATAAAGTGCAACAGAGTGCAAGCAAATGTCCATCTCATAGTCCAAATCACTGAAATCAAAGTTCACTATTGTGGTGTAGGAATGACAAGATATCCACATTTTCTAGTCTACTTGTAATGAAATTATGTATAAAATTGTAATGAGTATTGTTTATTTGACCATTAGCACAATAAGATGCAAAAGTGATCTGAATTCACAATCGTGAAGAGAGCATTGAGCATTGAGATTTTTTTCACTGCTCATTGCGTTTAATAAGTTTATTTAACATCATGCAAGCATGCATGTTTCTTTATCATTCTTATGTCAGGTGTATATAACTTTTACGTAGCACTGTGCTACACAGATATATTTGCATACTGTGAAAAATCTTTAACGAGAGGTGCTTTGTTTACGATTTTGGATTTGATAAGCGTTTTAATTCTCCACAGATTCTGAGCTGGGCATGACAACAGTGAACCGCTGCCTGGACGCGGCCAAAGCTTGCAACGTTGACGATGTGTGCCAGAAACTGCGCACTGAGTACGTGTCAACATGCATCAAGCCCTCCACCAAGTCGGGTTTGTGTAACCGATCGAGGTGCAACAAGGCGCTGCGGCGGTTCTTCGACCGTGTGCCTCCGGAGTACACCCACGAGCTGCTCTTCTGCCCCTGCAGCGACATGGCCTGTTCAGAGAGACGGCGACAGACCATCGTGCCCAGCTGCTCCTATGAGGGAGAAGATAAACCCAGCTGCCTTTCCCAGATGAGGATCTGTAAGGCCGACTATATTTGCAGGTCAGTTTGAGAGGCTCGGACAACCACGTATGCCGTGGGCAGCCAGATTAAACAACTCACCTTGCATTCACTCTTTTCTCCGGGTAGAGAAAGCCTTGACTTTTCTATAGCTGTCTGGAGAAAAGAGAGCATGCACGTATTACTACTGATAAGAAAAGAGCTTTTCTTCACATTCCTCGTAATCCGCGTCTGTATAAATGGGCATTGGACAGACAAATTAAAGCTACGAGACCCTGAAATGTTCTGGTCCAGATAAAACCTCACGATTGTGCATTAAATATTGAACAGTGCATGGTTAGATGAAGTCAAATTCAGTCCTCACTTATACAGCAAAGTCACATGCACTGCTATTCAGTCTGTTGCTTTATATAACCAAGAAAAAGCCATCTGTTGATGATTAATTGGTATTAGAGATGGGAGCTAATCAGTTCTGCTATGAAAAATAATATTTGCTTGCAAAGGCAGCATTTTTGACTTCCAGTGGGTGATTAACCAACTCAGATGCGTTAGTGAATGACGTCAAGAAAAGCGGCACGCTATGATTATGATGATGACTATATATTTAAGACCTTGTCAGGATATTGGCATTTAAGTCAGATATGGTATATTCTGGTAGCATCGCAGACAATAGGGACAACAGTGCTAACTGCTTAATTGATTATGATTTAACATTTGAAGTATAAGAGGAACTCTTATTAGGTATAGATGTTTTCTTTATTGTTAATATTAACTCTCTCCCTGTCAGCATTTTTCAGAATTTTCACAAAACTTTCATAATTTGTTATATAAATATCTGAAAATGCCAAAATGTTAAACGACATAACAGAATCACTGCTATAAAACAAGCAAACAAACAAAACAAGCTTCATGCATTATTTTAATCAACACTTGAATGTGGATAAGTTTCATAAAAAGCAACAGTCTGGATGGATCAACATTTCATACAGTGACGTTACTCAGTTTTGACTTATATGCTGGTTAATGTTTGATGATCATGTTATTTTTAGTGCTGTCAAATGATTAATTGCAAAAATACAGTAAAAACTGTAATATTGTGAAATATTATTACAATGTAAATTAACTGTTTTCTATTTTAATGTATTTTAAAATGTTATTTATTTTTGTGATGCAAAGCATCATTACTCTATTCTTCAGTGTCACATGATCTCTCAGAAGTCTGTAGTTACATTGTGTACTAAGAACTACGAAAAAAGAATATTGTGATTTTCTAGGCCGATATGGCTAGGAACTATACTCTATATGTCGGCGTAATAATCAAGAAATGTTGCTGCATACCATGGCTGCAGTAGGCATGGTAATATTACGCAGCGCCTGAAAATAGTCCCCAGCACTTTCAGTGGCAACTTCTTATTTTCTGTTGGTCTTAGTACATGATGTATCTATGGAAGAGTCAAGTTTTAAATAGGAAAAATATCAAAACTCTTTGGTGTAACTTAATCAGATTCATTGATCTATGCTAGAGCTGCACGATTCTGGATAAAATGAGAATCACAATTTTTTTTTTGCTTAGAATAAAGATCACGATTCTCTCACGATTCTGGAGAACTTTTTTTATTTTAAAGATTTACCCCTGAACATTATGTTATCAAACAGCAGTAAAACAACAGTAAAATAATGCATAATACTCTTTGCTTTAAATTTAAAGAAATGTAATGAAAAATAATGTAATAATGTTAAGAAAAAAAATCACCATTAAACATTAAGTAAACATAATTATATATAAATATAATTTATATTATATTTTATAGATGTGCTTATCGATGTGAATTGATGTGAGACAAATTATATATAACCCAGCTAGTGCATTAGAGTAGTGAGTCCTTTCTATTTTTCCAGAGCCCAGAGGCCTATTTGAACCCCCAAACGGATGTATTAATTTTACAAAATGATACACAAAAGATTAAGGTACAGTAATTTAGCCTATTCAATCTAGCCTTGATTCAGCTGCTGCAGTATAAAAGCACAGTTGGCGCGCGCTGCTCCCGCTCTGCGTACGCACGCTTCCACGCTGCTTCCGTCTGCGAGACTGAACGGAACGCGGAAAGTGAAGTATACCCGGGCTGACGCATGCGGTGTGAAACCGGCGTAACAAGCACATCTGGCCGCTGCCCGCGCAAAACCGCATGTGACGTGCTGTGAGAGATTGCGTGTTATCTCAAGATCAGGCGAGTTATGCCCATCTCCTGTCCTTGAAAATATAATTGGCTGAATTGTATAAATGTTGGATTAAGATCGTGTGGGGGGTCGAATCGAGATCGTGATCTTTTAACGATTAATTGTGCAGCTCTAATCTATGCTAAGCTAAAGCTAAAAGTGCTACAGCCAGAACCTGAGATTGTGTGAATGGATTCAAAAACTGTAAAACTCAACTCTAGGAGAGTTGAAAAATGAGCCTATTTTCAAAAAAATGTGTGGTGTTCCTTTAAGGCCGTCAAATACAACAAACAAAACTCTTTTAACTTGACATTTTTGTCTTTAAAATGTGGCTCTCATGTGTGAGAGGCTTCGAAAGACGTGAGCGCAATGGTAATACACATCATACAAAATCAATAGAAAAGTAGCACATTGTGAATGGCCCCTTAGTCATCGGTGATTCTTCTTCATGATTATGTCTGCTTGGCTGCTGTCCATGCATATACGGTTGTGCTTGTTCTTCAGGTCCCGTTTGGCCCAGTTTCAGTACGACTGCCAGCCAGAAGAGCAGTCTGCCACTGGCTGCAAACAGGGCAAATACGCAGCATGTCTCATTGCTTACACTGGACTGATAGGTGAGTACTTTAAAGCTGTTTTAGACAATTGTTCTGCAAACTGGAAAGGGAATTGCATGCATGACTGTGGCTGCCCATTAAAACAGGAGCAAGGCTGATGCAGTTGGTTTGGAGAGTGATACCTTGTTATTCCCTTACTCAGAGAAACATCTGTGTGTCTGTGATGAGAGACTATAAAACTACCCAGGCACTTTTAAAGTCATGGAGAGATTGATTTCACTTCCAATAAAATAGATTGAAAGCAATATTTTTTATGAGGCTTTCTGTTACATAGAGTCTTTTTTGTTTGTTTAGTTCTGCTTCATACTCATTTGCTATGTATTGAGCAAACAGAATCCCTTTTAAATAAATCTCTTTTTAAACAAAACGTTCAATTCGACAGACATACTTCTGATGGGAAGTTTGATTTTCTAAATACATATATAATATTAAATGTTTATACACTGGCGGCCAAATGAGTCTTGTCTGCTCACCAAGGCTGCAAAATACAGTAAAAACAGCAATACTGTGAAATTTTGTTACAGTGCAAATTAAGTGTTTTCTATTTTAATGTTTTTTAAAATATTATTTATTTCCATACATCTGTTATGCAGTGCTATTTTGTGTATTGATCAGATTATGGGGAATCACAAATGTCTACATGCATTTTGGTATCGCAGGCAGCTCGATAACACCAAACTACATGGACAACTCCACATCTGACGTGTCTCCCTGGTGCTCGTGTTCAGCCAGCGGGAATCTGAAAGATCAGTGCATGGAGTTCCTGGACTCTTTCACCAACAACGTCTGTCTCAGTGAGTCAAAGCTCCGGTACTGTACATCATCTGTGTCAGCCATCATATCTGAGTCTCCATCATGTGATATGTGATGTGAAAGGACTTTGCATGTGTAGTCTGGCAGAAAGAATCTGTGGTTATTGTTAGTCAACACTGTAATGTCAGAGCAGAATCACAGGCTCTGTCCTAAACATGCAACAGATTTATCATTAGGGATAAACTGACAGCCAGTGATCTGGGTCAATTACTTTTTGTCAATCAGAAGGCAGTGGAAAAAAAGCATGTCTCTAAACATTTAGGGCTGTCCAGCTGAATTAATGCAGCACTGTTAACACAGGTTCAAAATGACATTATAAACCAAGGTTGTAGAATTTAGTTGGTATGCTCAAGACATGTCCCTACCATTATCCAGCGACTACTAAATTGTCACTAGCAATAATTTTGATCAAACAATGTTTAGATAATTTAGCTTTCAAGGATATAGACTTAATAGGAGGGCAGAGTAAGAACATGTAAGGTATCTGAAATGTTTAAAATATGCATGTGCACAGTTTATATACGTTTTTTCCTCTTTAACTTTGTTGTTAAACTTAATGTATAAAATCAACAGCTAAAAATATCCACAAAATAAAACAACACTGAAGTGTGTCATTTACCTGTTAATAGGGGTGTGTGATGTGCGATTTGACACCATTGAGTATTTTTCAAAAAAACATTCAAAACACCTCTACAGAGTATATATTTAAATAATTTTATATATATAGCCTATTTAATGATTTCACACTAAGAGCGTGTGACTGAAAATTATTACATTATTACATGATTACAAATGTGATATTGAATTTTTACAACAGTTCAATAAACAAGAAGTTAATTAAGAGACTTACGTTTTAGCCACAGTGATGACAGTGATTCGTGATTCTGAATGAATCAACCATTTAAATGATTTGGTTCAGTCACAATGACTCACTTATTTACAGTGACTTATTGCCACCTTTAATTTCACATTCAGAGTATCTTGTATTATTTAAATAATTTCAAATATCAATAATGGACACTTTTAGAAAAAAAAAGGCTTTATAAAAGGTAAATATGCCCATAAAATGTAAAAATCAGTTAAAAAATATAAATTTTTGTCAGTGTGAACTCATCAGTAAACAGAATATGAAGAATATCACAAACTTCAGGAGTCCACAGCAGTCTTTAAGATACCAGCACAATAACACACTCAGCAAAACATTGTCTAATTATCGTTATCACTAAAATCACTGAAAATATTGAGATATCAATATCAGATATCATATTGAGATGTAGATCAGATGCAGATGGACAAATTTTCTGTTAAATTGTCACCAACTACACTGCAGTGCTCAACTATTTAAAATATATTGAATTAAGCTACAAACTCTATCATAAAGCTCAATGTGAAAGAAAACTAAACGATAATTATCAGTATCGGCAGATATTATTCTGAATAATCGGCTATTGCTATCGGCTGAGGGATTTAGTATCGGTCACTAAACTGAACACTAAACTGTGCTAATATATACATCCACAATGTCATATAATACTGGAAAATTATAATCTATATACTGAAATACCAGATGGCCAGACAGTGATTCAGACAGCGATTTTTTAGTTTGTTTGTTTGTTTGTTTTTTCCAGTGTACTGACTTGCACAGTTTAACTGTTCATCACAAGAATTACAAATGTGCATTAATGTGCACTAAAAAAGTAAGTAGGGTCATTTTTGATTTCATGACAAGCTTAATCAGTTTCAGTAACACTGGAAAAACTATTACATAATGTATACTGCCATATAGGTATTTTAATATCTCAATATTTGTTGTCCATGAAGTTTTTTTTAAAGGCAATCATTAATTCAAGCTTTGAGTGGTTTAAGTCTTCTAAAAAGACATGTTCACTTTATATGATAAACAGATTTTCATAAAGGCTTTTATATATATATATATATATTGATCAATTACCATTACAGAAATCTCTCTTAAACATTTGCTCATTCTGTATATTTGTATCTTTAAAATAGGGTAACTTGTCACAAAAGTTTAAAGCTTACAGGAGTAATGATTTCAAATTTGATTTCAAACTGATATTAATTTACAAAAAATAAAATAGTAATAAACAAATGGCCTCGATTTAGTTGAGTTATTCAAAGCATGACAACAGCAGTGATTTAATAGTCATTTATATTGTTTTAGATAAATGAAATATCAGACAGCTTTGACCTAATGTCTGTACAATGTAGTGATGCAGTTAAAGAGATTAGGATATTTATATGTACAAATCAAACAAATATCCCATTTCAAAACATTTCTAGCATACTTACATTGCAAAGAAATTAAAGTTTGATTGAAAGACTTTCTGGTGCATTTCACTTACAGCCAATACAATTTTCAGTACCATTTCCATTAGGCAGGTGTTGATGTATTTGGCCGATAACTTTTTACAAAGTTTAATATTGAATTAAAGAGAAACAATTTCTATTTTAAAAGAACAGAGATATGGTGACTGCACACAGTCTGAGCGCACACAAGCAATATAGAAGTGAGAGGACAGTTAATTTGTGTGTGTTAGGCCTATTTGAGACTTCGCAGCCTGCTGGGGCCGGTTGCATAAAAGGTTAAGACTAGTCTTAAAAGTTAGTCAGCTAATGTTTTCTTTAAGACTGGTCACAGTTTTTTAAAATTCAGTTACACAAAAATGTATATCAGTCTAAGGTAAATACAAAAAAGAAAACACATTACTCTTGGCTAACTGCTAGTTGGTCAGACTAGTTCTTAAGACACTGTCTTAACATGAAGGCTAAGTTTATGCAACTGGCCCCAGTTTTCTGTCATTACAGGACTGTATTCTCATGTTACAATAAAGAGCTAGCCACATTTGCACGGGAATGATTAAATGCATGCGAAATACCTGCAATCCCGTGTGGACATTCAGACTGTGTAATTGACAGGAGGCGAATGCGAGGAGAGAGTGAGATGCAGCACGTGTATATTCATAGCTTAAAGGAGGAATATGTAACTTTTTATTTGTTCAAAATTTGCGTAATGTATATGATGAGCGCATACATCATGAATTCTGCTTTCAAGCCACCAATCTGTCTTAACCCGAATCTCTAAGGTACACTTATAATAAGTGCTTATATTCGAACTATTGTATCCTGGTCAGGTCTTCACCGCTGCAGAGTAACACATACCTGCATCAATCGCCAAAGACATAAACATGGAGAAGTAGCTCCGGTTAGAATGTTCTTCGTCAGCTTTTCCTGGTTTAGATATCACTGCTTTTTATTGGTCTGTTTACGATTGGATATCTTTATTGGCTTCTGAAATGCATCAAACGTTTGAATATCCATTAAAAAAGTGGACGTACTCGGTAGCGGACTATGATTTAAAAAAGTAACAAAGTAGATTATTTTGCTAAATTTGTATAAGTAAAAGTACAGCTTTAAAAATAAACTCAAAAAAGTACAAGTACGCGAAAAAACTATTTAATTACAGTAACGTGAGTAGTTGTAATTCGTTACTTCCACCACTGGTATTGGTGTATCTGTATTTATCATAGTCAGAAGTTTCTGAACTTTAAATTCAGAAATGAATCTTAAACACTGCATGCATTTAAACAACACATGTAGATTTGCAAATGAAGGCCACAGCAGTTGGCAAGGAGGGAAATGCATTTATTTTCTAAACAGGCAATGCTGACATAAACATAATTATTTTTAGCCACCCATAAACACTTTTATAATTCTTTAAAGTTTGTATTGAAGTTGAATGTCCTTCAGAGCAGCACAGAACAGTATGAAGTCTCCTCTTGCTATTCTCTGCACCATTAGTCATACATTCTGTGTTTTACTGTATGTCATATCAAGCTAGCATTCACTGCCGCTTCGCAACAGAATGTCTCAGAAATCACCTCATCTGTCTCTCGTCGCTTGATTCTCTGATTCTCCACTTAAGCAGAACCAGGACACACTTTTAGAAAAGCATTTGAAGAGTGTCATTCTTTAGGATTGTCTGCCTGTGGTTTGTGCTGGGATATATTTAGCAACAGGGTTTATCTGTGTAGGACTATGATAAGAATTGTAAAGTAAAATTATAATAATTCTTGAAAGAATCTAGGGTTTGCCTTTACCTAACCCTTAATCTTGAAATCTATGTTGACAAGTCAAGTCACATTTGTTTATAAGTGCTTTTAACATCACAGATTGTGCATCTACACTTAGTATCAAATAGGAGAGTGCCAGTAATGTAAAATGACAAGATTAAACTGTGACATAGACTCAGAAGACGTTAGATCCATTTGCATGCTGTTTATTAAAACTCGTGGTCAGACAAATCCAGGTTTCAATCGGGGCAAACACACACAC
>JAUMHE010000063.1:17145312-17155990 GCA_032359235.1 Enteromius mattozi | reverse complement strand
GTTACACCCCTAATATATATATATATATATATATATATATATATATATAAAACAAATAAAATATTTCTTTTATTTAAGATTATCTACTAACATATTTTCTTTTTCTTATATTTCATGAGTTCCCACTTCTTCATTAATAATAGAATACTGTCCGGGGAGCGGGCTGGGAGCTCGGCGGACCCCGAGCCCTAGGGATTTAACCCCTAGGTGCCGAGGGATGGGCAGAGCTCGGTGTCCGGCCTGATCCCTGCATGCCCCCCGGGAGGAAGGTGAGATGAGTTAATTGATTGTTTAAATAGCGCGTCCGGCGATGCGGCCGTGGTGAGGCACTGATCATTGACAAGATAGGAGAATAGGATAAATATGAGATAAGATTTTATCTTAATATATGAAAATTCTTGTTAAATTAGTTTTTGTTCTATAAATGATAACTTAGAGGATGAGTGACATAAACTATTTTTTATTTAAGGTGCAAAAAATTATTTGTTGAATGGTTCATATTATATCAATATAATATTTTAATAAAATGTAATTTATTTGTGTGATGCACAGCTGAATTTTCAGCATCATTACTCCATTCAGTTTCACGTTTTTCAATTTCACATTCCTTCAGAAATCATTCTATAACATGCTGCATTTGCTGCTCAAGAAACATTTCTGATTATTATCAATTTTAAAAACTGTTGTGCTGCTGAATATTTTTGTTGAAACTGTGATAGATTTCAAGATTCTTTGATAAATAGAAAGTTCAATAAACAATATTTATTTTAACATTAAAAATATTTTGCAACATTATAAATGTGTTTTCAGTCCTTTTTGATGAAAAGAATTATTAATTTCCCTCCAAATTACTTTTGTATTGGCAGTGTAAAACCTTTTTGTCAGTTCTGTTCCAAATTACATAAAAAGTATTTTATTTTTGTTTAAAAAAAAAAAAAGGACAAAAATGACAAAATTCAGCTAGTGAAATGAGTTTCCTAAAACTTCACTGTGCCGATATAGGAGAAAGACCCATAAACAGTCTGTATTTAGAT
The DNA here is from genome assembly GCA_032359235.1 of Enteromius mattozi. Taxonomy (NCBI): domain Eukaryota; kingdom Metazoa; phylum Chordata; class Actinopteri; order Cypriniformes; family Cyprinidae; genus Enteromius; species Enteromius mattozi. The sequence continues at coordinate 17,154,956 of JAUMHE010000063.1, read as the reverse complement.
CTTCTGCCGCCGTTTACCATCTAACATCAAGTAGGCCACAGACGTTTGAAAATGTAAAGCGCTATCTGAAGTGCAAAGCTTACTCTGAGCCGTGAGCATAAATGAATGTCTGATTGATATCCATCCCCCTCTCAGTCACACTCCTCCAGTCCCGATCCTGAAGACCCTTATGTATTATATATATCGCGATTCATCAATACGGCCAACTCCATGGCAATATTCTGCTCGCTCCTGTTCAAACAGAGATCTCTTACATGAAGTAACTCCTCAGACGGCCGAGTGGCAGCGATGCGAGCGGATGAGAGGGATGTTTGGTCAAGCCACTCATCTGTGAGTTAATGAGAGGATGTGGAGAGGCAGGTGCAAAAGCGGCCTGAGCTGAATACTGAGCACCGCTTAGAACAGAATCCAAACAAGCGTCTGATAACACGAGCAGTTGCGAATGGAAATGATGTGGACGTCTCGTCTGTTGAACAGGGAACGCTCTCTTGACTTTTGGGAATGGAATGGACTTCAGGCCCACTCCCACCCGACAGGCGCGGCTAAGCCCTGTAACGGAGCGAGAGCCACGAAGGACCACTGTGTTTGTCACGACAGAGACAGAACAGAATGCTCTGAGCCCAGCCAAACCCACACAGGTGAGGAGCAGTGCCGTTATGGGTTTATAACTGCCTTGATTGTAGCATGGCTTTACACAATAAAGAGCCATTTCATCTGCTGCTGAGAGATTGCAAAATTGTGCCAATTTTTCTAGGGCTGTACAAAATGTCAAATGGGGAGTCTCTTATGGTAAAACCAGGGTTGCATGATTTATAAAACTAAAATGGAATAAAAACATGCACTGTGTGTTTCAGAGTGAAGTGCAAAGTGAACTGTACTTTTACGTTTCAAGGGTAAACATGAGTTACTTTCCATTAAAAATGTAATGCAACTAGTTACTTTTTTTTGAATGGCACCATATTGTAATGCATAACTTTTTAAAACTTAAAAACTAATTGACCCCAACATGAAAATTTTGTGATTAATTACTCACCCTCATGTTGTTCCAAACCCGTAAGACCTTCGTTCATCTACACCAAACCAGTAATGTTTTCTCCTCTCATCTCTCAGGACTCTGTGAAGGTGAGGCTTTGGTCCGACTCCACCGCGTCCTTCGACACGCAGCAGAACTCGTCTCGTGTGTTTGCTGCAGCGTTGCTACTCGTCTGGATTTGTGTGTTTCTCAGCTTCTCACTCTGCTGTGATCAGTAAACAGACTCAAGGCTTTCAGGACATCTATTCTGATGAGCCCGTGATTTTGTACCAACTGGAACCTGCTTGGCTCCAGAGCTGGAGAAACTGTCCATGCCGGCCTCATTTCTCTAACATCGAAGTCATCGTGTTATCTCTGTTTCTGTGGAAGCGCCAGTTTAACCTCCAGAATCTGAATTTGCAAGGCACTTTTCTAGAAATGAATGTGGTTAATCAAACACAAAGGCCAGTGGGAAACCTACCTGTACATATGTACATAGCGTCACAGAATCAATATGAACCTGTGCTGTTCATTAAGAGTTTCAGTGTAAAATCATATTTTTGTGGGGTGGGGAGCCAATTCAAAAGACTGAAAGTTTCTAAAGGCCAAATAACCTTCTAGCACTCCAAAATCAATTCCTAAGTGAAATGAAGCTTTTTCTTCTTTCTTTTATAGTTCCTAATGCGTTTGGAGATCCCCTTGAGGAAACTGCCGATTTAATATCATTCTGTTCAACTTGACTGAAGACAAGACATAGGCTATTTCTGATCAATAAAAGAATGGTAATGCTTTGGGTGGAAGTAAACAGTACTCTTCTCAAAGCTCATAATGGGATATTGGAACATAAGCTACTTCAACTAACTGATTTTGGAGAATCAACATTGTTGTGGCATCTCCGCAGCTGATTTTCTGCCCGGTACTGTGTGTTTATGTATAATATGGTGTGTTTATGAGGCGTCCCGTTGGTTCTGATCATGAATATGGGGGCTGGCATTGTGGGAACGGGGTAGGGGAGGTGTTTCTTGCTCCGGCCACTGCTAAAAAAGCCCTTGATATTTCTAAAGAAAGGCTGGGAATCTCATTATGGAACATTCCTTGGTTCATCATATGGCACTAATAAAAGATGCTGGTTCATTTAAAGCCTGTTGCTTTTCCTTTGCGCCTCAGAAACTTTTAGTGAACTGGCACAAAAATGTGGAAAAGTTAGTCAGGTGAAACACATGGTGTGTGTGTGGAGAAACGGTCATTCATAGAGCGAGGAGAAGCGAGGAAAAGCTATAGAGATTCCTCGTCCGACACACAGATAGTTTATGGCCAGGTAAATCAAGTGAACTGTGGCAGGGGGATTATTTGAGTCTCAGGAAGGGAAGGACATTTTGTCAAAACTTGACCGTGCCACAGCCATTAATTCCACTAAGATATATATATATATATATATTTTTTTTTTTTTTGAGAACACTATTCATTTTTATTATTTTATTAATTTTTAAAAATGAAAGATAAACAAAAGAGTTAAAATCAAAAAACATTGTTATATACTACATAAAAATTATTTTACTGCTTATATCTGATGTGATATTTGACAGTTATATAAAATCTATACTGAAATGTAATAATTCAATAATAAAATTAAATAACAATAATTAAATATTAAATATAAATATATATATTTTTTACATATATATTCTATATATCTTTATTGCATTTTTACAAACATATATATACACACATATATATATATATATATATGTGTGTGTGTGTGTGTGTGTATGTGTGTAAAAGTGTAATAAAAATGACAATAATAATTTAATATTTAAAAATCCTAACATATTTTAAATATTAACATTTATTCTTTAATTAATATATATATAATCAATATACTGTACAGTAGTGCTGTCAAATGATTAATCATGATTAATTGCATCCAAAATAAAAGTTTTTTTTACATAATATGTGTTTGTACCATGTATATTTATTATGTGTATATATATATACATATATATATATATATATATACAAACACAAACACGTGCATGTATTTAAGAAAAATATATTTATATATTAAACATATTAATGTATAATATATTAAGAATATAAATATATAAATGCATATACATGTAAAGATTTTCAAAATATATACTGTATGTGTACATAATAAATACAGTACAAAAAAAACTTTTATTTGGATATGATTAATCATGATTAATCATTTGACAGCACTAATATATACAGTAGATATATACTTAGAAATGAAATAAAATAAGTGTTAGTAGCACAATGTGCATAATTTAAAAAGGAATGTGTTTGAAAAAAATGCTAGAGATGCAATCTGGGAAGAAGGGTGACATGCTACACAATCACAGTTTTGCAGTTTTGCCGAATTTATATGATTCATATAATGTGGGAGAATTAATTTAAAGATTGCATTTATTTATATATTTATTTTCATGTGGCTGTGTACAGCTTTACACATCTTTTCTGAGCACATTATGTACATTCTTAAAGAGGAAAACTGTTGTTTTTCTTCTGCTATTACAATGTCAATTCATGTCTTGTTTGTTGGTCTATATACAAAGGGCTGAGTCATGATGTGAAGCGGATTTTAAGTGCAATAACTCAAACTCAGTCAGCCACTTTCATCATGGTCTGCGACACAATTACACAGGATATCAAGATCCTCAGACGCACGTGGAGAAATGCTGCAGCCCGTCTTGGCTATGTGCCCAGTTATAATGCAGCTTTTACATTCCAATCCTATTTAACATGTTTTATTGATTAGATCCCAGACACAGATATGGATTTCTTAAACAAAAAGGCCCATATTCAAGCAAAAATTATATATATATTTTTTCTTCTAATTTTGTTTTTCCCCTAGCTTATGTTCCAGGTCATTACAAATTAGTCTTCATTCGCTCACTTTTTCATTCATATTTTTAGCCTGCAAAAAGCAAACAAGTAAAACAAGTCTAAAAAGTGCATATACTAGTAACACAAAAACGAATATTATTCATACAGGTATACACAGGTTTCGATGGCTCATGTTTAATTTCATTTGCTTTAGCTGACATTTGCAAACCTGCTGCAACAAGCACCTCGCATTTTGGCCCAGTCGCAAAATATTTACACTAAGCCCATATAATCATGGTGCTGGTGGGGAAATCAATTACATATATTTGCCGAGGCGTGTTAAAAGGAGTTCATTTAAAAAAAAAAAGCCAATGGTCCCATCCCGAAAGGGCAGAGTGCTATAATACAACATCTTTCCAACCCTCATCTGTCCATTTTCAATCCCAGAGTGCTCATTGATCCACCACATCATCACAGAGCCATCCATCTCAATACACCACTGACATCTCCATCTGCATTTATCTGAATATGTGTTGAAATGAAGTATTCCACAGAGTGATCCAGTGAGAGATCTGGGATGCTATTTTTTATTCTGAATAAACTCTGTCATGGTGACTTTATGTCTGTGTGTGGCTTCAGTGAACTAATGTCATTTCACAGCTTTTTTAAACGAGCTTATATAACTTTCCATGTGTGTGAAACGCAGCTCTGCATATTTAAACATACATGCTGCAATTTGCTTCCTTTGCGCTCTGCTTTAAATAGAAATGGACTCAGTGATGACAGAAGGTGACAGGTTGTACCACTGACATTTATTCTTTTAATAAATCTTGGTACCCTTTACCGGTTAAATCCATCTTTTACTTCACAGAGTGGGTACTTATGCAGCTGTTTCATTCATCTCACAGTGAGCATGTCAAGATACTTGGGGTTTCTGAGACGTTTAGGTGTCCAACTTTCTGTCATCTCCTGCCTAAATTATGGTCTGTAACCATTTCACGGTATTAAGAATTTCATCACGGTAGACATACAAAGCTGTAATGTGTCAACACACCGAGGAGGGATCGGCTTGCTCTGATCAGATCCCGCTGATGTCAAGCAAAATTGGATATTAGCGACTATCGATATACATTTGATGTGTGAGCCCCTTTTTCATCGTGTCCTGTGAGTACAATACCATATGAACTTCAGTGGGTGTGGGAAAAAGTTTCCCATATTTACACCCTGAAACAGTGGAAGCCAAGTGTGAAAAAGTCTTTAAAGGATCATGACATGAGAAATCAAATTTTCCTTGACATCTTTGCACCATTAAAACTTAAAAGTTTTGTAGCTTTCAACTCTTTCTTAGTTCAAAAGTGCATTTATTTAACTAAGCTCAATAAATGGCTTGCTTGGATGTTGTGGGATTTATTTTTTATTTTAGCGCCACGTTTAATTTTTGACAGGAATGAAATCAAGGCTATAAGGGATGCATTCAAGTGAATTATACTGTTTTTTTACAGAAAAAAAGTAAAAATGAAAATAAAACTTCAGATATAAATACTCCATAACAGTTTGAGTTGTGAGAAAATTATTTTCCAGGACCTTTATACAGTGTGTGCCATTGCAAAGACCGCAAGACTATCGATCTTGTCATCTGTGTTAAATTCAATATGGCATTTAACCAGACTAAGATCTATATAGAACCTTTCATCACAAGGCCCGGGACAAAACTCCTTACCTTACGAAAATTACTATTGTTTTATTAGAGTAAGTTTAGTAGCCATGTTTTTTTCTTTTTCTTTTTCTTTTTCTTTTTCGGCTTATTGATTGGAACATCCACAGTTTTACTACAAATACAATGATTAAACCATGATTTTTATAGCAAAACCATGGTTAATTTTTTGTTAACATTTTATTTGTGGTAAAACCATGGAAAATTTGGGAATTTTTTGTACCAGGTCTTTGTACCATTAAAACATCTTGCAAGCTTCATCCATTTGCATCCATTTCATTTTTAATGGTTTAATGGTTAATAGTTTATGGTTCATCGCCTATGATGGTTTCTATTTTTTTTTTCTTTTTAGCAGATAGAATAAAACATCCTGCTCAGTACAAAAAGAGCATTTATTTAAAGCAACTGTATGCAGTCTTGTATAGTTTGTTTGGAGCTTTTAACAAAAGATTGTTTTGTAGACGAGACACAGTGTAAAGAGACTTTTAAAGATGAAGCATCTAACTGTATTGGATATGACAGAAGCAACGTCGCAAAGTGTAAGTAAACCATTTTATGTATTTCATAAACTGTCTATAAATGGTGCATACCGACAAGCCTTAAAAGAGTTTCAGAATCAATTTCAGGATCAATTTCAGAATGATAGTTCTGATAGAGATCTTATTATTATAATTTTTTTTTTGGCAATGTGTGACCGTTTTGTGCATAATTAATAATTAAATAAATAATAATAATTGTAATAACAGTAGTGATCAAACGATTAATCACGTCAAAAATGTAAGTTTTGTTTGCATAAAATATGTATGTGTTATGTTTATATATATATATACACTGTATGTGTGTGTATTTATATAAACATCATAAATAAACACAGTACACATACATATTATAAGCAAAAATGTTTCTTTTGGATGTGATTAATCGTTTGACAGAACTAAATAATAGTAATAACAATCCATAACCCCTGTGGGAGTAGGTGGACAGGTCAGTTGCTTGTCCACTTTTATTGCATGTTTGCCTGCCATTGATTTAATGTTTGACATTTCATTTTGATTATGGTGGAAAAAGAGACTCTGCCATGAGCATTTGGAGAGATTGTTCTGTTAGATGGTAAACATATCACAATATTCACAACTTGTTCAGAAATATCAGCTTTTGTTTTTTTTTCTAGATTCCTTCTGCACTTACAGAAGCTGAATCCGAACTTGGCAATGGAATAATCTCTGTGGCATCCTCATTTTTTCCAAAGTTCATCCCAAACTTATAAATCCCTGCACGATCAATAAAAATGATAGAGCAGTGTGCTGGCAGGGTTTCAAAACCTTTTGCCATTATAAAAGCATCCTAGCCATGTCTGCACTGTATATTTGTCTGTCTCCTATGGATATTATCTGTCTTTTTCCCAGTGGTGTGTTTGCATTCAGTGGAGCAACTCACATACACAACTTCCATTATTTCCAAAGCCAGCATTGGCGTACAAGGAATTATGATCGATTTTTATCTCATTGCTGTAAACATTGAGACAAAGCTGAAAGCAAAGTCATGCTGCATGTCAACTTAATTTTCCTGGGGTTTTTCGTCTTAAGGCTAAAACAAACAGTTCTTGTTCAAAAGTGCAACCCAATATAAGCTCCCACGTTCGATTCTTTAAACCATTGTTGAAATCACCTGGTGTTTATGTGCTTGGTGTTGGTGATTAAAACCCCACAAATTGCAAATACAAAGAAAAGGGTGCTGCTTTCAAACACTGCCGGCTAGAAAAAGACAATTACACTCTACATTAATATTGATGGATCTTTAGAAGGGGCTCTGAGGACATTGTGGTTATGACCTCATATAATGAGACCGCCCGTTTACACGCTTTTATATTTCACCAGCCCAGCAGAGTTATTAATCTGCGGACTTACAAATATTAAGAGCACTCTGTATACCAGGCTAAAAAAAAGCCTTGAAATAGTGGTGTTTGAATTACAGGAGATAGAGGAGACTGACAACTTTTAAAATTTTGCATTTTGGGTTTTATGCACTTTAAATAAATAAATAAAAATCCATAACTGCATTTTGTGCCTGTCGAATGAAAAATAGTGGAGTGAATGCAAACGATTCAAGATGATTATAGACATCTGTGGCAGCCTGCACACATCTAAACATATGACTGCATCAGACTGTACTTAATGTATTTCATTTCGAGGTAATTCAGTCCAAAGCCCCAGTATGTGAAGTGTTGCTGAATTTATAACTATGGCATGAGTGCTGTTGACCAAATATGATTTGGCAGCAATCACTCAGTGCTGATATTTAGACCACCATGATTGCAAGTGTAGTATTGATTTTATGTAACAGTTAGTCAGTAACTCTTTACAACAAGGTTCCAGCAAAACCAACAACATACAGTGGTATTTTTTGTATTAACTAACGTTAACAAAGATTAACATACAAACAAATGTAATACTGAAGTATTTAAGTAGATGTAATAAGCTACTTACTGTATCTTTTGGTTAATTTGTAGTTTTACTGAGATATAGGCAATTTTCACACTCTAGTTTGCTAGATTTTTGAATGTGTACTCTACTCATCATTCAATACATTTGTGATTGTTAGTTAATAATAGCTGATGCATTAACTGACATTAACTAATGAAGGCCACAGCAGAATGAACTGCGTAACACTAACGAATCACGAAAGAAGCAGTGTGTTTCTAAACATACTGGCTGAATAAATGATTCAATGGTTTATACAGTCACTTGGCCCACTTACTGGTGTATCCATGTGAATTGCAAAAAAAAAAAAATGTCACTCAAAATCTGGACAAACACAGACAAACAGAGTACAAATAGAGCCATTCTGTATCAAATCAAAAAACTTTAGAAACTTCCCTGGCTCAGGTTTTTGAGTTTGATGTTAATTTTTTTTAAGCTTATTCCAAGGTTTTTTTTCTCCATTCTCTCACGGATGAAGTTTTGGTTCCTTGTCGCTGTCGCGTCTGGCTTGCTTAGTTGGGGGCACCTAATTTCTAGTGATTATCGTCGTTTTAATAACAGAGGCCGTCTCTGCATTTAATAAATAAATAGTTTAATCTCGTCATTATACATTACCATCACTCTATTCTCCTATTTAATAATGTTCAGTGCTTTGCTACAATCTGTATTGTTAAAAGCGCTATATAAATAAAAGTGATTGATTGATTGATTGACTGATTAAGATCTCTGTGGCGTCCTCAAAGCGATAGAGCAGTGTGCTGGCAGTGTTTCAAAACCTTTTGCCATTATAACAGCATCCTAGCCACGTCTGCACATATCTGTCTGTCTCCTATGGATGCCTTTTTCCCAGTGGTGTGTTTGCATTCAGTGGAGCAACTGAAATACACAACTTTAAAGAAGAATAAACATGTATAGTGATGAAAGCCAAAATATTAAATATCTTGGATGAATATCATATAATATTTTCTAATCCACTTTTTTGTAGACTGGGCTCAAAATGGCAAATTTTCACCTGAGTTTAAGAGCCAAATTACAGAGGAGTAAATATGACTTCCGAAAGATGGCAGCAGCATCATGTTACTTTGACACAGAGATCGTTAGGTCTATTTACATCTGTTGACTTTAGTCTAGTCTCAAGCCTACTTTATTTATAAAGCCCTTTACACTACAGAGTAGACCAGAGGGCTGTAAAACAACACAACAAAACTACAGTAGAAATAACAATGAAATAAAACATATTACATTATAAAAATAAAATCAACAATTAAAAGACACAGAAAATAAGTAAGTTTTTACACCAGATTTAAAAGCATAATTTGAAGGTGCAGATCTTATGTATGGTGGAAGAGAGTTCCACAGTCTTGGGCTAGCAACCGAAAATGCCCAGTCCCCTTTGTTTTAAAGTCGAGTTTTTGGAACCGAGAGCAGTTAACTGATCTTTGACATGTTACCCTTGGGAGATATTATCAGGAGACATGGTGTTAGCTTTCACTGTTATGCTGATGATACTCAGCTGCATAGCTGATATAAAAAATTGGATGACAAGTAACTTCTTACTGTTAAATTCTGAAAAAACAGAGGTGTTAATTAT
>JAUMHE010000063.1:17069263-17081748 GCA_032359235.1 Enteromius mattozi | reverse complement strand
ACCCCATCCGTGAGAGAATGGAGAAAAAAAAAACCTTGGGAGAAACCAGGCTTAGTTGGGGCCAGTTCTCCTCTGGCTGGACCCCAGCACCTAATTTCAAGTTAAATATTAAGCGCATGTCAGATTGTGCAAAGGACTTATAATGTGTCTGTAATATGAACAAATCTGTCACTGATCATTCTTATCGCAATCTGTGTTCCCAAGATGTCATATCCACCCACTCACTACATCCGCAGAGTGCCGCAGAGGAAGGTGCATTATTTCACAGGCCTGCAGATTGTTCAGCTGATCGTCCTGTGTGCGTTTGGGATGTACCCTCTGCCCTATATGAAGATGATCTTCCCTTTACTTATGATCATGCTCATTCCAATAAGGTACGCCATAGTTTTTAACAATAAGCTTATTTTATTTTCTTCTCAATTTAAAAAAAATTACCATTATGACTGGTATTGTGGTCGAGGGTTACGTATATGCATAACATAACATTATCTTTGCAGGAACTACTTGTTGCCGAAGATTATTGAAGCAAAGTACCTTGATATCATTGATTCTCAACACATGTAGATGAACAAACAAAAAGGGACTGTTCAGAAACATTAACACTTCTAAAGTTCAGGAGGAAAGTGCATTTCTTATTTGTATTCTTGTTAGAAAACATGTTTTTCTGGCTGTGATATGTCTTCAATGTGTTATGAATTCATTCTTTATACAACGGTCCCTGACATTTTTTATTTATTTAGTGGAATCATAAACTCTTATTTTTTACTCCCATGATTCTCAAGTGTCTCTTTGTTCAGGCACAGCATGTTTCTGGCACTGGGGTATGTGGTGAACATTATTATTATTTTATTTCACTATCTGAAACTGCACACAGAAATATTTGATCAAACAATACAGCAGATCAAACACATTTCAAAACACAAAACACAATCTCAGCACATCTCATTCAGAGCTTACTCTTCTCTGCTGTGCTCAGGTTTTATACTTAATTCTCTGATGCTGGTATCCACTGAAGACAGATCTTAAAAATCACATCCTTATCGACACAAACTTTGACTCTTACTATATGATTGTTCTCTTTAAAGGTTTGTTTTCTGTTCATTATATAAACTCCTAATGACTGATGAAAATAGTGATGCAGCAACCTATGAAAAATGTACCATTATTCTGTATTGCATTGGAGAAATGTGCACCACTCTCAAAATACATTAGTAGCCTACATCATTGTGGAGAAGAAGATTGGGAACAATTATATTCTTGTTTTGACATAAAGAATATATTTATTTAATATACTTCATTGAATATTACATGCATCAAAGAGTTACATTTCATGTAATAAGAAAGATCATTCTGACATGTACTTTTTAAAACCAAATGATTTTGTCATGTCTTTTTTGGTTAATAAACCTTTATTCAGCAAGTATGTTAGTAAATCAAAACCGATAGTAAAAACATTTATAATGTTACATTATAATGAGTTCTTTTCAACTTTATCAGAGAACTTTCATGAACTTTCATGCACTATTCATCAAAGAATCCTGAAAATATATTACAGTTTTCGTTCTCAACAGAAATGTTTCTTAAGCAGCAAATCAGCATATTAAATGATTTCTGAAGATCATGTGACACTGAAGACTGGAGTAATGATGCTGAAAATTCTGCTTTGATCACAGAAATAAATAAAATTTTAAAATACATATGCCAATATGTGCCATTTCATATGATGTAATTTGACCGTAAAGCACAAACCATAATTTAAACATCTGACTTAAAATTGTAAAAGCTAGGTTTTAGCACTGCTGAGGAGATTACTTATAAACTAGTCTGTTACTCATTACAAATCACCTGATGGAAATGATAGTTTGTACAGTTGTTAAGTTTGTGCGTTTTTTCTTTCTTTTGAGATAAAATATATTCAATTCTATGTTACCAAGATCATGAAATGTATTAAACATTACATTATGTCTGAGTTTTTCAAACTAGGCGTCTTGAATTAACTGCAGGGGGTTAAAAATAAGTATCATATTATCTTTAAACAGTACTTTTTTGGGGGAATCCAGATTACATGTAATCAGTTACTACCCAGCACTGCAGATTAGTGATATTACAATTTATTTCTAACATTTGTGTTGCACCACATGGACTGATTTACATTAAACCTCCCAACCTTTGAAAAGCAGATTAAAAGTGTATCCAAACTTTTAGATTTCCCATTTTTATCGCCATTGTTTTAATATTTATGGAGCAGATTTTAAGAATGACACATGCCCACAATGATTGTGATCTATCTGAAAGTTGTGTATCCTAGCAACACATGAATAAAAGCCCACCAGTGGTGAGCATGAGCTCAGAGGAGTCAAGAGGCCTTGTGTACTGCAGACTGATGAGGAGCTGTTTACATGTAATCAAAGGCAGGTCTCTTAAGACACACGCCTTGAGCAGCGCTGCAGAGATGCAATCACCTGTGTGAGTCTGACTAAATAAAGGATTAAAGAAATTTTAATGTGATTTGTCTTGAAGTCAAGAGATGAATAACTAGCAGGTGGTCAGATGATATTGTTCTCGCAGATTGGCAAAAAATGTGTCTTTATTTACTCACCTTCAAGTCATTCGCAAGAGGAGGTGTTTAGTAAAATGTCAAAGCTGCTCATTCCCATATATCAATAGGCTTTTTACATTGCACTTAACCCCACTTTTAACCCTGAGTAAAGGTATGTTTCATCTGTCATTGTCTGTCTGTTTGGCAGCCAAATCTGCAAGGCCTCTGGGCATTTGAATTACATATTTTAAACTAGATGTAAACAAACTTTGATGTTAGCTTCACAAAGCTTTGTTTGAAAGTTTTAAAATAACTTTGAAAAGTCTGAAGATTTTACTTGCACAGTGCTCTACATCAGTAGTGTGATTTGGCATGTTGCTAAGATGTTTTAGCATACTGCTAGCGGTTTTTACCATGTTTTAACATGTTGCTTGCATTATTTAGTAAATCATTAACATTGATTTAAGACTGATTTAATGTTGTTAACATGTTTAGGACATTGTAGCATGATTTAACTCATTGCTAGTAGCATGTTTAAAAATGTTAGCATGACTTAACAGATTGTTAACATACTTTATAATTTAGCACATTGCTAACATTTATTAGCATTGCTACCATAAAAGCCTGGAATACATTATATAATTTTTGCCCAAATTTTACACTCTAAACAAGTTGAAGCTAGTTGTTGGTTTAAGCTGGTCCTTTGCTGGTTTATGCTTGGTCCCAGCTAAAGGCTATCTACGCTGTGCCCATTGTATAATTAAATTAGTCCTTTTTGACAGTATGTCATAAATTGGGTGAGTGTGATTTCACCAAGATGTTCTTGGATCAACATCAGATTTGATATATACAGTATATAGATTGCAATCATCCAATCAATGGCACTGACATGTCAAATATGCAAATAAGAATATAAACCCAGGATGAACATTCAGAATGTTCGCTTATGAATAGGATTCATTTTTAACCCTATGGAAATTATGAGCAGTGTGGATTGTGACGCAAGATAACCCAGGATTCCATTTAGAATGACCCAAGGTCACTATTTCAAGTGTTAAAAGCCTTACTGAGTCAGACTTTGAAAAAAACACCACATAAGAACCATAAAACAGCTTGTGCATGAGTCATACAATAGCTTTGAGTGACTAAACAAGGACTTAAATTAAAGATGTTATTCATTATTTATCTTCCCCTCAGCCGTAACTCTCAAATCTCATATTTCAACACGTGCAGTGCTCCCCAGAAAGCTAAAAAACACATTTGCACAGCCATTATGAGAAAGCTGTGAAATGAAAGAATGGATTTTTAAATCCCTCTTCGCATCCTAATTGGCCCCTAATATGCTGTTAATTTATTGCATATTTTCATTCCGTTCATTTCTTCTCTGCGCTGATATTGATAGTGGTTTTTATTTGATTTTTCGGCCTAAAAATCTCATGAGCTAAATGAGCACAACAAATGACTCAAATTCTTCTTCATTCCGCTTAAATTAACGACAGAGCGTGAAACAGCCAGTTTTATTGTCTTCATCATAGTTGCTTGGGGGCAATCAATAATCACAGAAATCTTCACATCGGTCTCGTTCTTTGATGGTATGCACGCATTATTTGTCTAAAATGATAAATGGCTGCGGCAGCGTGAATTCTTCATGTATTGTGCCAAATTGCACTGTAACGTTGTATTTCCAGAGTGCACCCGCTATTAAGATCAGCAAAGTGATTTCAGCCTCTTTATCATGAAGAGATGTGGCACAAAATGGAAAGAAAATAGCATGACCTAGATTTAAAAAAAAACATATTTTACTGTGTGTGCGCTTCAGAAATTCTCCTTTTATTCTGCTTAATGCAGAGTACAAGCTATAGAGAAGAGTCTTTTTTTGGTCATTTTCTTTGTGGGTTTTGTGTCGTAAGTAATACATCTTTAAGATTATTCACAGTGCATCGTCAGTGGCTGTATTGGGATCATTTACATAACAGCTTTGCAGCAAGAGGAAAACATGTCATCAGCACACCCCCACCTCTCTCACCTTCTCATCTCTGTATGGAAATGAATGCCTTAATCTTCCCCTTTGACATTCAACAGATAAGGTAATCAATGAAGCATGCTGTCTGTTTTCTCTTTCAGAGCAAGGTGTGTGTGTGTATGCGTGCGCTAAGTGCTAAAAGCCTCAGAGTCCTTGATGAATCCACTCCTCTTGTGATTTCTGTTTAATTTAAAGTGCTGCCACACACAATAGATCACCGGACAGCCTCATTTATTTATTCTTTGTTTAAGTATGAGATGTCCACATTTCAAAATACTCTTTAATAGATAAAGATATTTTGAATTTCAATTAGATGTCAATGTAGTACTATATCATGGTATTTTACATAGCAGTACTGTTTAAACAAACTGCTTGTTTTTATTGAAGAAACCAAATTAAGTTTGCTTGTCAGATTATTAGATAGAAAATCTCATCAGTGACCATTAATATTTCCATAACTAAGAATCTTCTTCCACAAAAGGACTGTAGTCTACTAGTTGAAATATTGAATTTAAGTTCTTAAAAGAGATATATCTCAACTAAATAGTTTAGGTCAAAGAGGTTTGCAAAAAAAACAACAACAACAAAAAAGTTTTTTAATCCATGCACTCAAACAAACATGAATAATAAACATAAAAACAGCAATGATTTTACATATTACACATTCAAATATTTTATAGCTAAACGATATAACTTTAACTTTAAACTTTAAACGATGGGAAAAATTTATTATAAATATAATTACAGAAACTTGATAAATTTTGACTAATTTCCTGCCACTGTAATCTAATTATGTGCATTTTAAAATGTAATCTAATTATGAGTATTATGAATAAATTATCCAGGTTGCATGCAATCAGTTACTATCCAGCATTAGCACTAGACTACTAAATTTGTCACTCTAAATCATTTCACCCAGTTTGTATAGCATTTCGACATCATGTACTTGACATGCTTTCATGCTGCCTGACTATAAGAACCATTTACACAATGCTAAGAATGCAAGTAAGTATTGCCAGGAGAAATGTATGGTTATGTTTATAGGTCTCATTTTTACTTCATGCTTAAACTGGAGTCGGTTCACACGAAGGTAAGAATTAATTATGAATGGTGTGATTGTTAAAGGTCATTTGATATAGCTGCTTTCAAATCCTGACCTGAATACCAGATATAGATTGTGTGCAATAGTATCTTACATACTCTCTCTGTCTACACCAGATTATTTGATATGGTCAACAGTGCTGGAACATATGGAAATTTGGACCTTTCCCGCACTCGTGCTCAACTCATGTTCAGATTCTAATTATCTTTTTCCTATGTAGTGGTTAATCTTTGTGTTCTGGTAGAAGAAATTAACTCCAGTCTGCAGTGACTTTGACATTAGCTGTTTAATTTCACATACCAGCTGATGGACCAGATATGGAATGGATGATCAAGATTCATGGGGGGTGGGGGGTGTTTAAAGGGATTGTTCACCTAAAAATTAAAAAATCTGTCATTATTTACTCAAATAATATATATTTTTTTCTCTTCTGCCATGATTTTATTGAAAGTCTATGAAACCAAGATTTTTAAGCATAAAAATCTGAAAGACAATGCAAAAGTGATCCCATGTTAACAAATATACTAGGATTAAACCACTGGTCACTTTTTTGAAGCTTGAAGCTAAAAATTGAAAGAATACAAGTCAAACAAGTTAAATTACAATCTTTCAAATGTACTTATTTTTTTTAATCATAATATCTCAATTTGGGTGAATTTTTTACTTAACTATGCAAGTGTGTCAAATTTGCCTCAGTTGATTGTTCCCTGATTTTTTTTTCTGTGAAAATGAATGGAAACATCTGCTGCCTTAAAGTCATTGGACAGAAGACTGAGGTGAGACCCTTGAGCAAGGCACCGTTCCCCCAACTGCTCCCCGGGTGCTGCAGCAATGGCTGCCCACTGCTCCGGGTGTGTGTTCACGGTGTTTGTGTGTGCATGGTTGTTCACTTCTCACTGCTGTGTGTGTGCACTTGGATGGGTTAAACGCAGAGCACAAATTCCTAGTATGGGAAACCATACCTGGTCACATGTTAGGTCCTTTCCTACTAAAACACACGCGAGAGTGGAGTCTCTGTCCAGGCCGAGGTTTTCGCGATGCTCTCTCCATTTCGGAAACGCTATTAATTGTTCGCGCTTTATTTTGTTGACTGTTCCAATATCTTCTTGCCTCGGTTGGTATACATCTACATTTTTTGGGGGTATGTGGAGAGTGTAATCATGATCAATGATATGGAAATGCACAATAAATAACCACTTCCGCATTTGTCCACGCATGTTGCCGTAGTATTCATGGGCGGAAACCGAGGATAGCGCGGATATTGCGTCATTAATAGGTGACAAGGAACAGGGACAGTTCATTATTTAAATCTGGAATTTCTTTGAATGTGCAAATCCTACAGAACTTTTGAGATAACATAAGCACACAACTGCATGAAATATATAACACTGTGCAAGTGGTTTTTGGCTATTTTATTAAAAAAATCTTACATATTGTGCCTTTAGATACTGTTTTAGCGATGACAGCTTTAAAACTATTCCTGACTTGCATGTTGTCAGTTTGCTGTCAGGTGCAATATTGTTGCTGTGCCATACTTCATATACTGTTACACTTTCATGGAATAATTTAGACATATTTATTTTTTTGTCAAAATCCAAAAATCTGCCACATGGGGGCAGAAATGCATGTACTGATCCACAGTTATGAAAAAAAGCAACCTGATCTCACAGAATTGCGTGAAATAACCACGAACTGTTAATGCATAATTCCGTGTTAGTATCACGTAATCACAGACAATTCCGTGATACTACCACATAAAAGATTACAATGTAATTGTATCAGCCGTGATCCACTCACGGATAACCAGATTCATTTGATATTAAATTTATACTTTCGTTTATATTTATACTTTAGCACCTAGCCCCACCTTTACCCTAAACCTACCCAATTCTGAACAATATAAAACACACAGAGACAATATAAGCACAGTCACAGGTATTTATTGCAAAAACTGACCATATGCAGTAGAAGAAAAACACATTAGAAACAAGTTGTTGTATTTCAAGTCCTTCTGAAGCCATACGATGTCTTTATGTGAAGAAGAGAGTAAAATACAAGGTTTTAATTGCTGAAATTATCCCGCTCCGTTAACGCCTTGACTCTTATTCAAAACACACTCTAGTCCTGTAGAATGACGCAATCGATCACCAGACACACAAGAGCCAATAACATTTCACAACAGCATGACTCGATCGGTCACGAGACATGCGAGAGCCAATAGAATTTTACAACCAAGGCTGAGGTAAGGATTCTCCTGGCGGCCGGGCGGCATTTTTTGAATTTGGGCAGAGCAGCAGCTTCAGCACAGATGAGTCACGGCGGACGGAGAGATGGTGATCAATTCTTTTGCCTCGGAAGAATTAGAATATTAATCCTTTTTAATAAATGATGTCGGTAGTTGTATCTGCCAGTTTATCTTGTGTTTTATTAATGGATGGTAGGTTTAGGGGCAGGTGTTGGGTTACGTGCTCATAAATGTATTAATAAAATTAATATAAATAAAACTGTTGTGACCGTTTACAGTGAAAAATCACACCCCAATACATATGCAATAATGGAAATATCATTACTCAATATTTGAATCCAAATCCGTGAGTGGATCACGGCTGATGCCTGTCACTGAATTACATTGTAATCTTTTACGTGAGCCCATCACGGAATTTTCGATGATTACGTGATACTAACATGGAATTATGCATTAAGAATACGTGGTTATTTCATGCAATTCTGTGAGATCAGGTTGAAAAAAAGAGTGTTTTGCAGGCTTCACCCACTTCTAGATGACTTACTGGAAGAATCTTATTTTTTATTCAGGAATAATATTATCAGTCCTACTTCACCTTTATTGCTTTATAGTGACTGTGTGGGCAACTTGATGAATACTGGATAGAGACCGATATGCAAATGTTGGCAGTCATGACCTTAAAACAATACAGATTTAGAATGAACATTAGAGTTTGCTAACATGTTCAAAAGAGGATGGAAAAGCTAATCTTAAATGATAATCTTATTTAGATGCATGCAGTAGTTTGGTGCTAATTTAAAAGTTAAACACATTATTATTTTTTAAAGCGTTATCTGAATAGTCTACACTCATAATAAATGTAATAATCACTCCACTGTTTACCTGTAATTTCAGCTTGATTAATGTACATAAAGTTTCTTTGTTTTTTTGAAATAGTTTTCACATCCACCTACAACAGCTTCATGCACAAATCCAACAGGTGAAACAGCACAGTTCAAGCTAATGAAAAATTCATATAACACCATGAATGTACACAAATTCTAAATAAATATACTAATCATTGAACAATTGGATACCTAAAACATGATGTTGATTTGACATAAACTTAACATCATACACATTGGCCTACATACTGCATACATTAAACCAATTTCAATGTGAGAAAACTTCCTATTTTTACCCAGTTAATTAATTAGCAATCTTTCTGCCATCCTAGCTGAATTTAATTTTACTTTTAAATTGCTCTAGAATTCTAAAATTCTATGTAATTTTTTATACATTTGTTAGCCACTATCAATATAGTGTAGCCCAGTGCTTCCCAAACCTGTCCTGGAGGACCCCCTGCCCTGCACATTTTGTATTTCTCTCTCATCTAACACACCTGATTCCACTCATCAGCTCGTTAATAGAGACTGCAAAAACGTCTAGGTTACCTATTGTAAGGAAGGCGTACTTTCGTAGGCCTTGCGGTCAGCTGTGTGCCAGTGCATCCGTGCCGAGAGTCCCCTCGGTGTGGGAATAAAACCACTGGCAGTGGGAGTACTCGTGGGAGGCAAACAGGTCCACCTGTGCTTCCCCGAATCGACTCCAGATCAGCTGAACCATCTTGGGATGGAGACGCCACTCTCCCGGGTAGGTAAGCTGTCGTGAGAGCACGTCGGCCGCACGATTGAGCTCCCCCGGGATGTGAATAGCACGCAGGGATTTGAACCCGGTGGAGGCATCTGTCATGACGACAGTGTGCCGGGACACCTGGCCCAGGGGCACTCCGGCCTGCAAGAACACAGGGTCTTTCCAGGGACTGAATGTGCGACGACACTCCGGGGTAATAACCACTCGGAGTGTGCCGCTGCGCCATGCCCATCTCGGGGCCTGGGAGTTCAGCCAGTGCTGTAGTGGTCTCATATGGAGTAATCCCAGCGGCGTTACAGCGGCTGCGGATGCCATATGCCCCAGGAGAAAGTGTTTCAGTGGCACCACTCTCCTGCCTTCGAGGGAACTCAGGCAGGCCAGCACTGACTGAGCACGTTCCTCTGTGAGGCGCGCTGTCATACTCACCGAGTCTAAATCCACACCGAGAAAAGAGATTCTCTGTACTGGAGAGAGTTGCTCTTTTCCCAGTTGACCTGAAGCCCCAACCGGCTGAGGTGCTGAAGCACCAGCTCCCTGTGATCACACAACTGCTCTCGCGGTAGTTGAGGATCCGGACGCCCACTTCCCTTAACGGGGCAAGGGCGCCCTCCACGACCTTTGTAAAGACTCGTGGTGACAGGGAGAGCCCGAAGGGGAGGACCCTGTACTGCCATGCTCGACCCTCGAACGCAAACCGTAGAAACGGTCTGTGTCGAGGAAGAATCGAGACATGGAAGTAAGCGTCCTTCAGGTTGACCGCTGCAAACCAATCCTGGAGCTGAACGCATTTGATAATGCGTTTCTGCGTCAACATTCTGAACGGCAGCCTGTATAAGGCGAGGTCACCACCCTTCTTTGGCACAATGAAGTAAGGGCTGTAAAACCCTGACTTCATCTCGGCTGGAGGTACCGGCTCTATTGCATCCTTTGCCAGGAGGACAGCAATCTCCTTGCGCATTACAGAGGCGTCTCAGGCTGCCACCACAGTCTCGAGCACGTCACTGAACCTGGGAGGACGCCGGGCGAACTGAATCGCATAGCCGAACTGGATCCTAGAGCCTGCGGCGGAACGCAAAACAAAGGGAACAAAGGATTCTCCACCCGGCCCTCCTCGGGTGGAGGGAGCGGTGCGGTCACCGTCTCCCAAGAACAAGTCTCTCGCCTCTCCGGGCCACCCGTCTCAGGGTCGCTTAGCCGTCTTCCTTGAGGGCTTGGTGCTCTCTGGAGACGGGGACGGCGCCGCCCTCCTGCGTGTGGCCCTACGCTGTGGCCGCCACAGTACGGGGGCGCCCTCGCCGACGAGCAGACCGAGGCTGGCCCTGCGGGGGACGGGTGGTAGCTTGCCTCAGTATTGCCTCAGTCTGCTTCTGCACTGCGGAGAACTGCTGTGCGAAGTTCTCCACAGTGTCGCCGAATAGGCCAGCCTGAGTGATCGGGCAATCGAGAAAGCGAACTTTCTCGGTGTCCTTCATCTCAGCCAGGCTAAGCCATAGATAGCGCTCCTGGGCCACGAGTGTGGACATCGTCCGCCCGAGGGACCACGCCGTGACCTTCGTCGCCCGGAGGGCGAGGTCGGTCGCCGAGCGCAGTTCCTGCATCAACCCCGGGTCGGCACTACCCTCGTCTAACTCTTTTAATGCCTTGGCCTGATGGACCTGCAGGATGGCCATGGCATGAAGAGCTGAAGCAGCCTGTCCGGCCGCACTCTAGGCTTTGGCAGTCAGAGCTGCCGTGGCTCTACAGGGACCGGACGGGAGACGAGGGCGAGTCCGCCAGGTGGCAGCGCTGCGCGGGCACAAGTGCACCGCAACAGCGCGCTCAACCTGGGCAATGCCCTCGTAACCCTTAGCTGCTTCACCGTCGAGGGTAGTGAGAACGGAGGAGGGAGACGAAGACGGTTCTGGCTGTAAAAGGAGCCTCCCACGACTTCGTCACCTCCTCATGCACCTCGGGGAAGAAAGGAACCGGGGCCGGACGTGGCTGTGAACCACGGCCAGACCCCAGAAACCAATCATCCAGCTGAGAGCGCTTAGGACTGGGAGGCTTTGACACCTCCAGCCCAATGCTCTCGGCTGCCTGAGCGAGCATGGTAATCATCTCCGAGTCGGACTCGGCTCGGGCTGCAGCGCCCGAAGATGGCAGTCTAGCCGAATCTTCATCCTCGACATACGATCCTCCAACGGTCCACCGAATGAAATGTGAGGGCCACCCGAAGGCGGTCCAGACAAAACATCGGCAAACTGCGCGGGGCAGTCCCTGCGAGAGGTGTGAGAGGCCCGTGAGGACGTACCTGGTGGGGAAGCTCTCACAGTCCTCGAGTCAGCACCTGCCCGCGCTGCGGAGTCACCGCCAGAAGCGGTGAACTCAACACGGGGAGCAGATGTCGACTCACTCGCACTCCCCCGGAGGAGAGAGCGGCGAGACCGCAGCACTGCCAGGGGCATCTCCTTGCAATGAGAACATGACCCCTCCTTGAAAGCGTCTTCAGCGTGCTGGAGCCCCAGGCACTGAAGACAGCGATCGTGGCCGTCGTTGGCTGACAGATAGTGACCACAACCAGAAGGACACGGCCGGAACGGCATCTTTAAAAAGACGACTGCCAACCGTGTCAGAAACTGCTCTTTTGTGAAACGCCCAAGGGAATTGCTGGAATACACAGGAACTCCGTTGATTGCGTTTGTAACGCCACACCGAACAGCCTCAGAACAGTTCTCTTGTAGCACTGCGTGAAACACACCAAATTGAGAAACTAACGGAATGCATAGCTGATATAAAAAATTGGATGTCAAGTAACTGCTTACTGTTAAATTCTGACAAAACAGAGGTATTAATTATCGGACCTAAAAAACCTACAGGTAATAATCTAGAACACTAGGGATGTAACGGTATTGTAAATACCGTCGTACCGCAATATCAAATTTTTTCGATAATACCGTGGTCGCGT
>JAUMHE010000063.1:17015200-17025320 GCA_032359235.1 Enteromius mattozi | reverse complement strand
TATTCATTGGCCTTTTCCAAAAGACTCGAAGACGATTGGTCTCTCAAGCGAGATCCCATATGTAACGTCTCCGTTCCATCCTTCAGGGAATGTGGGTTACCTACGTAACCTTAGACGTTTTGCAGAACTGTATGTGGAGGCACGTATTTCCAATGAGCCTAGGTTGCGTTTGGTGATGAGTTATTGGCTCAGGGTCTGCATTTAAAGTTACACCAGAGGTGTTCAGCTGGCATTATGACTTTGCTCTCTGTGGAGCAGTCAGGTTCTTCCACACTGACTGAATCAATCATTTCTTTTTAAACCTTGCCTTATACACAGAGGTATTGTCATGTTAGAATAGAAAAGGGTCCTGTTCAAACTGTTACTACAAAATTATAAGCACACAATTCCCTAGAATTTCATTATATGCATAAATAAGGTTTGCACTCATGGAAATTACTAAAGTAGTCAGATCTGTTCATCGGAAGGGGGTGACCCAATACTTTTGACAATATTGTGTGTGTGTGTGTATATATATATATATATATATATATTATAAACAAAAACCTTTATTTTGGATGTGATTAATCATGAGTAATTGTTTGACAGCTCAGTTTGATCCTCTGCCGTGAATGGGTGCCATCAGAATGAGAGTCTAAACAACTGATAAAAGTGTGACCAAAAAAAAAGACAAAAAAAAAAAAAACAACACTTTATTAACCAATGGACTGGAGTAGTGTGGATATTGTGATGTTTTTTTTTCCAGCTGTTTGGACTCTCTTTCTGACAGCACCCATTCACTGCAGAGCATCCATTGCTGAGACATTAATGGAGTTACTGTTCTCCAAATCTGTTGAAGAACAATCTCATCTACATCTTATATGGTCTGAGGGTGAGAACATTTCTTAGTCAATTTTTGCTTTTGTGTGAACTATTACTTTAAGACCTATCAAATACATTTATATAAACAGAACGCATACCTAAATGAATCAAACGCTCAACTGCAGTGAATTGTGTTTTAAAGTATCTACACAGTATACCCTATGGGAGAGAAAATGTATTTGTTTGCTTGTTGAATCAAAGCTCAATCAAATCCTCTTCTTCCTTGCCTCGCTTATTTGTGTAGGACCAGAATTTATTTGCATTGCATTTTTAGAAGCTCCCAAGATTTTCATTCAGTGCCATCTCGAAGTACTAATAATGGCAGTGAATATATTCCAAGACTGTGAGAGAATTGAAAATGAGAAGAGACTCCAGAAAACACGCAGCTGATGAGTTTGAGTAGTGACTCAGTTGACACTGAAACTGCTGCTGATTATAGCTCTGTCTCGCCACAACAGCTGTGGCAGCTTTAAAATGATTTTCTCAATGATTTTGGCTATTAACTTATATGTTTTGTTGTGTTGTTGTTGGTTTTATGTTGCAGGTGGGTTGTGACTATTTTAATATTGCCCTACATGAGAGATTTAGAGACCTTTGACAGCATACTTCTGTTACAGAAATAATATATCATTTTTAAAAAATGTAAGTGAGATATGTATTTAATGCAGTTGAATTAAAATGTTGTATAGTTTAGATTCATTTTAAATGCAGATTAGCTGAATCTAAGAGAATCTTAGTTAAATCTTTTGACACACTTAATTATGATAATTACTATAAAGATATTCTTATCTTTCATAATTAATTTTATTATTTTTGAAATATGATTAAAGTGTACAGCAGAAACTATCTGTGATGAGCTAATATACTTTAATGTAATTTCTATTGATAAGCAAGATTGCAATTACACATTTGCAATGAAGTTGCACTTTAGTAATTTAAAAAAGTATTAAATGTATAAAGGAAATCATACTACAGTTAAAATTATAATCAAATAGTTAACGTGCTTTAGAATCAACACATAAAACATAGTTGTACTTCTTCATTGAAAGATTATGATTTAAAATGTACTTTAAAACTTGATATTATTGCAAAGTGCAACGTTTGAAAGTGTACTTAGATGCACTTAAGCGTCCTCTTATTTAATTTATATAACATTCAAGTAAATTTTTTATGTATCTGCCTTTAACATTTATTTGTAAGTTCAGATTCAGTGGAATCAAGGGAATGCACAATATAAGAAATCCATCGCTGTTACATAATTCACTTGTATTTACACATTTTAAACTGTACATTGCAAATAGTGTTTTTGTGAGACTGACTATTGTATTCAGGTCTGATTGTATTGATGTTCATGCATTTAAAGTGTTGTATGTTTCATAAATTGCTTTGCTAGTCTGAATACTATATTTTCTGTTGGGTCCGTCCCGTGCGGGCATCCTTCAGGCAGCACACATAGACCCGTTCAACAGCTTTTGCTTTAGATCAGAGTCCTCAGCAGCATCCACAGACAGGCCACACTCAATTAGATTTATCTCTGATCACCAGAGATGCTATTATCTGTGTTACTCCATTGATTCTGTCACAGTGCAGGCAAATGCTCAGTTGTAATAGCACAGAAGCTGCCAGCTTCGTCATATTGAATGTGGCTCATCACACACAGAGTCATGCTTTTGTTTTGATTTTCATTCTCCCTGTAGTTGCTCACCGAATATTGCTTTTGTAAGTTTCTTTATTGAACTAACAGATTTAATTTTTTTTCTGGATGTTGATTTGCTTTAGAAAGTTGAACTTGGAAATACGTGGACTAATAAAAGTGGAACGTATTATTGTTTGATTTTTCCCAGCTTGGTATAAAGAGGAGTTTAATTAATAATAAGTAATTGTGGATGAAAAGAGTATACTCTGAAAAGAGTAAACACGGTTCACAGTAAACACAAAATAAATACATAAATAATAAACAGTTGTGGATGCCAGAACTTTTCCATGAAAAATAGCAGCATTTTATGTTTTAACATTGAAATTTACATTAAAAATAACTACAATTTATCACTATCACAATAAAAAGAGATAAAGACAAAACATTAGATGGATTAAATAATATCGTCATGCTCAGTAATGATACCAACACGGAACTTCAATAAATGGCAGATTTATTGAAAATCTGAATGAACATCGACAACAGTAAGTGCAGGTAAGTATGGCAATGTTTGAGGCAATGAAAACAGTCACAGGCGTTGCACTCACATAAGCAGACTTTGATAAGGATAAACACAGGTAAGTATTGGTAAATAGTTATACTCAATCTTTGTAAGGAATCAACAGTCCAAACAGGCAATTCAAGGGCTTGGGCAGACATTGAGGTAGGCCGCACACGGAGCATCACAACCTTGAGCTCATCCAACGAGCATGTGGTGAGAGTGTCCTTATAAGCAAGGCTGGTAATTGACTGCAGGTGCGCGTGATTAATACTCCGGTAATTGGGAGCAAGTGACTGCTGCTGATCCTGGATCTGTGAATGGTGACTGTGAGTGACTTGCGGTGACTTGTGTGGCTTTAGGAGTGTGTGACAGCATGACAAATATATAGATAGAGCACAGTGTCATGCACACAAAAAGAAAATTCTTATTCAGCACATCTGTTTATATTTTATGCAGATTTGATTGTTTGTTTGTTTTATGTACATTAGCATAATTTTACAGAATTAAAGTCAGACAGATCAGTTTTTGCATCAAATTGTTTACATTAACATATTTCTGTCTTATTTATTTGATTTGATTTGGGATTTGTTTTAAAAATTCAATTTAGTTTTGTTATTTGACACATTTCCCTTCAGCAAAGAAATATGCAACATTTTGTCCACGCAGTAATAAAAGAACACATTTTCATTTATAATTTGTTGAAATCTCATTTTGTTAATAAACAAACAAAAAAAATTGTGAGAAAAATGTATCGTGAGATCAGTATTGTAAATTGTATCCCATCATGATTTGAGTGAATCATTACATCCTGTAGTATAAAGTCAAGATCGCTGTGATTTGCTAGGTTGGTTAATAAGAGTGTTATTTTAAGCCCTTAATGGTGCAGTAAGTGATTACTGAGAAACATAAAGTGGATCATAAAAACACCAAAACACACTTGTAGCCAATAACGAGTAAGGGGGTGTGTCCATGAGCCTGTTTTGAATAGAACGTTAGTACATTTTAGGGGCGGGGCTTTAGAGATAGGGCTGTGGTCACTGATCTAGATTATGTTTTCTGTTATAGATCAGTGAGTGTGGTCTTTTGGCTGTTTGTGTCAAATAAAACCAGTGGGCTGAACACCTACCGGTAACTTGCTAACTGTAGTGCCTAAATCAGATTGTTTGGTTGAAAGTAATGTTGTTCCAAGAACAAGAAAGGCATACTTGCAAACGTATGTGATTATATATTTGCTTGCCTCACATTGTCCTTGTTGTGTCTCCCGAGTGTTGAAACTGTCAGTGGTCTGATAATGAGGTAACTGAGGGCCGTGTGTGTGTGTGTGTGTGTAAATGAATGAGAGAGAGAAGGCCTCTGAAGGACAATGTTTAGCTTATGTTATCTGTAGTATCTGCACCTTATCTCAATAATAGTCCTTTACATGACAAAGACTTTTCACTCCCGTACAAGCACTACATCGTCAACAAAAGCAGAGACAACAAATCCCTCTCCTCCTTTGCTCCCTGTAGGCGATCACTGAAACTAGAGCTTCATGATTTTATACTCTCACCCCTGAATTAATGAAAATCCAGCATATAGATTTGAGCTTGTGCTGCAGACCTGGGTGCCAGAACCCCTTAATGCCAAGATCAACATTTGAATGTTTCTGTTGTGTCATTACTTCTTGAAATATTACCAGACACTTCAATATGTCTGCTTTTATTTCCTACCACGGGAGAATTTAATATGGCCTGGAGTCATTGCACACTGTGAGTTAAAGTCAATGCGAATAGCTTCTCACAACCCATTTTACTTCTGTAATGTGAATGAAACGGGATAGTCGAGAAAACAAATGCAAGGCGAGATTTGATTGGATAGTGAAAAGAGGGCATTACATATCAGAATGCAGCCAGAATGAACATGACTGTGTTTATCTTTGGGAAAACAAATATCTCGGAATCGTTATGAAAGTAAGATTTTATCTAGTCCCTGATGGTATAAGCAGATATTTGTGTGGTTTCTGGGATGTCACGGTTCTGTTGAAGGGGTGTTAGTAAGCACGTACGGGACGTTTGTCCAGTGACCTGTGAAGGTTTCAGTGCCCCGTGCCCCTGATAGTGTCACTGCTCTCGAGGAAAGTGCTGTCATAGAGGTGAGACGCAACACTAAGGTCATGACATGCAGTTTGCATAAAAAAATAAAATATTGAGGTTGAGTTTTTCATTTAAAGAGGTTTAGAGGTTAAAATTCCAACTATGGCCTTTTCAATCATTGTTAACTAATAAACATTGACATTTCTGTATACCTCTTAAAAGGATAGTTTATCAAAAAAAAAAAAAAAATAATCTATGGCATTATTCACCTCTGTGCTGTTTTATATGATTTTGAATAATATTTTAAGGGTGCAGTATGTAATATTGACAGCTAGAAGTGCTGCCGTTTAAATATTGGATAGTTGTTTCTCCCGCCAACTTCCTCTTTAGATTTCAGACTCACATGGGTTGCCAGACTGAGGACGTAACAAGAACGAGCACAACTGACAATGGAAGGCAACAAGCTTTACACTGTATGTTGATGAGGTGATTTATTCGTATTTTAATATTCCTCTGATCGCAGAGCTTTAGGTCGGTGGAACCTGTCATTTCTGTTCATTTGCTGGCTTCCATGGCTACAATATATTTTGTTTATTGAAGTTTACAATTATTCACGTAATAATAGAGTAATAATAATAAAACAGACATAATATCAGCAAAAAGTGAAGAAAGGAAAAAAAATACATAAACTAAAATAATCAGAATTGGTCATTAACAATACCCCACATAATATCCTTCATCCCTACCCACTCATGACAGAATAAAAAAAAATAAAAAAAAACTTCTAAAACAATAAACGATTATGTTTGTATCTAATGTTGCCATAGCATCTAATTGAAAGTTGAAATGGTAAAATCATTAAAGCAAAATAATATAATTTTAATTATGGATAAATATAAGAATTTTAAAATAAAAGCACATTTTTTATGACAAATACATTTAAATTGGTTAATGTTGTTATTATTCCGAGTTATTATAAGCTACACAAACATATTTATTTAGGCTTTAAGTTAAAAATATATATTTATTGTGTATATATGGGTTGTTGAATACTGACTATATCTGCCGTCAAAATTTTCAAGCATCTTGTAAGTATTCTAAATGTAGTCCATATAGTTATATCTCAGTCTTCAGAAGCCATTCATTACAAAGATAAACATACATATGCATACATGTTATTACGTTAATTTAAAGTGTTTTTTGTGTGAGGACATTAATAATGATAATAGCATATGAACAAAATTAGAAGAGTAAATATAAGAGAAACAGCTTCAGTGATCTGGCTACTGGTGATTGTTAGAAATTGTGGTTTTACTGTTACACAAATATATTTATGCATGTATTCTTGGTTTATATATAAACAACAATACTAAGCTGAACAAAGAAATGGAGAGAAACATGTTTGATGAGCCAATTTTACAAAGAGCCTCATTTACATACTGCATGATAATCATTTGCGGCAAGGTCAGTGTCAAGTGGTCATAGAGCTTCTTGTTATCTACACAGACATTTTAGTGAGGCCGTTATAAAACTAAACAATTGCTTGAACTTCACATTTATAGCAAAGGGTAGTTAAAGTGCTTTTTTTAATGATTTTGCATTTTCCTCACTGTGAGAGAAGACCTAATGTCACCCACATAATGATCATTCGCTGTGTTTGCAGCATTATATATTCAGCCTCTCTCTTGGTTTTGGCAACACAAGACAGACTCTCTGTTTAATGACTCTGAGGATTGAATTTAATGTTCAAACGTGGATTAACATCCATCCATCCATCCAGAGTTTGCTTCATTAAAACATCGAGAGCGATAGGTTAATTTTGCTGTATTTATTAGTGATAGAAGTGGTATGTATGTCAGTGGCTTATCATGTTAATGAACAGCAAGCTCTGGTCATTTCAGGGATTTGCATTAAATATCATTCTTATAAAACTGCTACCCTTTCAACTCCCTTTACATATCACATACTTAGACAAATGCAGACACCAAGAGGACTGACAATGTGAGAATGTTAAGGCTGGCCTCTCAAAAGTGTGGAGTTTTAGTTTTAAAGCAATGGTACACACAAAAAGACATTTTTACTGAAACTTACTTGCCCTCAGGCCAGGTGTGTTAGCTTTTTCACCAAATTTGGAGAAATATAAGTGAATGGGTGCTCTCAGAATGAGAGTCCAAACAGATGATAAAAACATTGTAATAATCCACACCACAAGTCCTCTAGTGAAAAAAAATCCATTCTCTTTTGTCCCTTTGTTTAGCTAAACATTTAATAGTAAAAAGAAAGAAGTTCTGGTAAGCTTATAATTATGTTCCACGGCCGGGTGATCAGTCCGGCGGTAGAGACATCTTCCACTGGTTATGCAGGTTGCGTGCAGTGGGGAGGGCACAGAGTTGCAGTCTGGTAGCCATCAATGCGCTGACCTGGAGTACATTGAACTTCTGTTGTGCCACTGGGGGTCCTTGGAGCATGGATCGGGCAGCTGGATCAGATGGGTCTTCACGGGGTCCTTTGCAGCTTGGCTGTGTTGTTGAGTAGCTGTGTTTGAGGCAGTGTCTGCCACTGCAGAGGTCCTTTGCAGACTGGGCTATGCTGCTTTCAGAGTGGCAAGAGTCAGGCGGGGTCCATTACTGCTGGGTCCTTTCAAGGAAGGAAGGTTTACTTAGGAGCTGGGTTGAACCTTAGATGAACTTTTGAAGTCTTTTTCCTTGTCAGGCAAGAAACTCAGAACTTGGGTGTTTCTGTTAGTGTCTCTCTAAATGAAAGGTTTATAACCAGGGAGTGTTCATCAACATAACTTGTACTTCAACTGAGGATGAAAAGAATCCCTTGCAGTTTGTGTCTATTTAAGGTCTCCAAACATAGGTATGAATGTATTTAGATGGATTTTTGTGGCCTTTCTTTGTTTCAACCACTGCTTTTGCATTCAGAGATCTAGAAGAATATTTATGGCAGTCATTTCCTAAACCTTAAGATTTGGTGCAATGATGAGGGTCAACCCATTGTCCAATGAGAAGTCTTCTCTTAGTTGGCCATGTGTGCAGAAGGTCTCCCTTCCTGCCCTGCAGAGGTGTCTGGCAGTTGTCTTGGCATCTTCTCTGATGGTTCTGCACATTTGTTTGTGTTCCTCCACCATCATCCAATCACTTTGGAGCACATCTCCCTCCACACTGGCAGTTTGAAAGAAGCCCTGCCATAAACTGGTCCTTGGAATTCCAATTAGACTGCTGCTCACTACAATAGTTTATCAATTACATGATTCATAATGTACTGTAATTCTTAATTGAATGTTTAGAATTTGCTCATAAGATTTGCAAACAATTTCAAAGAAACAAGTAACACATTAAATTAAACTTGAACATTTTAAGTACAAATTGAAAACTGATATAGAAGTACTTCAGTAAGCTTTCTTTTATTTACCGCTTGGAAAAGGCATTTTTTATACATATGGTCCATCAGTCTATGTTGTTTTTATCCTTTAGCAGAAGGAAATTGTAAGTCTAAAAACTACTATTAATCACAACTTCTCAATAAACTGCATGTTCTTTTAGGTATCATTCACGTCCGTAGCACAAACTGTGTAAAACAAATTATGTGCTAAAGTTTTTAGATTTAGATTTAAGAGTCTAGAATGAATTGTGATACTCATTTACTTAAGGACCACATTGTATTGATGGTTTAATTAAAGTAGTATGAGTGCAATCCTTTAGTTCTCCTGCAATAACCGTCCTCCAATATACAGCATTACAGTTGTTTCATCCAAATGAACAAACAATAAGACAAACTGACTTCCAGCTCAGATTTGATTTAACTCATATGTTTAGTTGCTTGTCGATATTAGCATTGACTCATGACTTGGCATCTATTTTTCGTTTAAATACCTGATGTGACTGCAAACGTTTCACATGTGTGGCAGTTTTCAGTAATGATGTATCACTTTACCCACACATTCTCACATGTGCTTCATAACTAGATGCTCTCATTGCAGTTTAGACATCTGCTGCTACTGAAAAATGTATACCTATATACTATACCTACGTAGCTATACAAATTGGAAGCGGAATCATTTTAGCATGATTTTTTTTTTAGGATAGATATGCTTGTCCAGCTGCATTGGGGGTAGAAAAACACCTCCAAGTCCAACCTCTGGCGTTAATTGTAAATGTAATTGGAAAAGTAGGTTGCGCAGGAGGTGGCATATAGAGTGTAATTGAGTGCAGAACTTCTGAAAGTCCTCGGTGAACCTTTAATTAAATTCTACTCTGCTTTCATTTAGCATCATAAAGAGGGCAACCTCAGCATCATGACTCACTCAGCCCTCATTTATAATAAACCTCACACATTTCTGATGGCCACTGCAAGTTTATTAGCTAAGCTACAGACTTACAAAAGTTTCTTCTGCTCACCAAGGCTGCATTTATTTGATCAAAAATACAGTACAATCAGGAATATTGTAAAATACACTGCTCAAAAAAATAAAGGGAATACTAAAATAACTGAATGAATTGAATATTCTTATTTAAAACAAGTCAAAATGATGCCCAGTAGTGTGTGTGGCCTCCACGTGCCTGTATGACTTCCCTACAACACCTGGGCATGCTCCTAATGAGGTGGCGGATGGTCTCCTGAGGGATCTCCTCCCAGACCTGGACTAAAGCATCCGCCAATTCCTGGACAGTCTGGCGTTGGTGGATGGAGCGAGACATGATGTCCCAGATGTGCTCAACTGGATTCAGGTCTGGGGAATGGGCGGGCCAGTCCACAGCATCAATGCTTTCGTCTTGCAGGATCTACTGACACACTCCAGCCACATGAGATCTAGCATTGTCTTGCATTAGGGGGAACCCAAGGCCAGCACCGTTACTGACTCACTGCCAAACCGGTCATGTTGGAGGATGTTGCAGGCAGCAGAACGTTCTCCACGGCGTCTCCAGACTCTGTCACATCTGTCACATGTGCTCAGTGTGAACCTGCTTTCATCTGTGAAGAGCA
>JAUMHE010000063.1:17000087-17011316 GCA_032359235.1 Enteromius mattozi | reverse complement strand
TATACATTATACAAGTTTCACTTCTTGAATGGAATTAGTGAAATAAATCAACTTTTTGAAGATATTCTAATTATATGGCCAGCACCTGTATACATTGCTATTGTTCAGATGCTTTCGTAACTGCTTTTCTTTCCTTATGGATGTCATTTATGTTGTGTGTTTATTTAGTTATTGAGGGAAAAGTGTGCAGCATATATTTTAGGGGCCTTTTTTTTTCTTTTCGTTTTAACTTTTTTTCGTACTTTTTGTTGTTGTTGGTTAAATTCATTTTTATTAATCAAAAATGATGTCTAATAAACTGATACTCTTACAATTGAAAAGTTTTATCAAATTTATTAAAATAAATTTATTAAAAATGTAGTTTGTATGGCCCTAATGAAATGTTTTATATTTTCATAAATTCTGTATTTATTTTGTATATTGACCAATTTTGTGTTGTGTTTGTGTTTCATTGTAATTGATTCTGGATCAGATTCAATTTTAAAAACATCTTTATTTACTTATTTACAATAATAGGGCCCTGTGAATTTCCTTTTATTTTTTTTCTGATGTGCATTTAAAAAAGAAAAAACAAAAATGTGGACCATTAATAATTCATGACCACCTTCCTTCTCCACAGCACATTTATGGCAGAATAAGTGAAGTCTGAGTTATGAATGATTCTTTGGAGTCAAATCTTCTCAGTGAATCGAATGATTACTTTGATTAGTCAGACTGGTTATCTAGTTTAGGAGAGGATTATGATCAGTAAATAATACTGACATAATTTTGGTTAGTTTCTTTCATTGCATCGCATGAATTCTGAAGACTTAAAAGCACTGCTTTTTTGAGTTTCATGATGCACTGTTATTTGTGTGAACCTCACACAGTGATGTTTTCGTTTCATCCCGCCGTCTTTCTTTCAGTTTTATCCCAGCATCTCTTTAGCCCTCCGTGTTGTGTTTCTCCTGGTCTGAAATGGATTTGTGACCTTCCACAAAGCCACTAAGCCTCTGTGCCTTCACTTCTTGTAAGGTTTTTCAGTGCTGCTGAAGGCATTGTATTCCACCGGCTGATGCTTTGAACGCGAAGCGCGAGTGCTCTGTCTGCGTCTCTGATTTTTGTGTTGCACTGTAGTCTGTTCTTGTAGAGCTCAATTTGCTGCTCTTAACACTCTGCGCAGCGAGGACTTAGATTAAATCCTGGCTTAGATCCTGCCTAGTCTTTGACTAAAGGAAATAGGGGATCAGCGGTGAATGTGTTTATTTCCTTACACTTGTTTGGTATTGGGCTGTTCGAGAGGAAATTACTGGAGTATTTAAATGTATCTTTGTCTTTCATTTTATCCTGCCTTATAGCAGTCAAAGAGATGTTTAATGGTGAGAGGTCTTGGATACCAGTCACATAAAGGGATTTAATTCACATTTACCAGCTTAGAAGAACTAGTAAAGTGTTTGCGTTCAAAGACGGCAAATGTATACGGCTCAATACTATGACTGAAACCGGTCTGTAAGAGCAGTCTTTTTTGTTCTTTCAATCTAGATTGAAAGTAAAGAGGCATTTCTCATAATGACGCACTGAACACACACATACACACTTGTCTCTAAACAGAGGACATTGGCACAATTCAAAGGTGGAAGCATGAAGGATGCTCTGCTTAGTCAAGGGCAGAAAGTCCATGAGCACTCCTCTGGCTTTTCTGTTTGTTTTGTTGCTTTATGTTGTATTGCGTTGTCGTTCGAGAGATAGCTGGTGTCATTAGAATATTCTTTCAAGCAGAAATGCACTGTCACAAAGCTCGCTCCCCTCTCTCTCCACACAGAAATAGAAATGAGCGAGCCTTTCTCTTTTGACATTCCTCTGATAAGGTGATCAATGAACCATGGCTGGTCATTGAGTGGTAGGGGTGTGTGTGTGTGTGTGTTTAATACTAAAAGCTTCCTGTCACTGACAAATTCATTGAATGAATTTGCTATTCCTCATTTCATTGAAGAAGCTCTTACATGGGGAACCATTTTTGACAGCTTAATTTAACATTTTAAGACAGAATAGACTTGATTGCTGGATGGAATCGCTAATGAGTTGTCAAGATATTTTCAGAGCCTCAATAGCGGCATGAAAGCATGCATTTATTATTTATTTCGATTGCAAAAAATAGTTTTGCTTTTGAGCAGAATTCTAATATTTTTGGTTTATAATTAAATATTGATTTTGAGGTGAGATTGCTGGATTTAGTCGTATAATATTTATTTGAATTCAAATAAGTAAAATTTACAATTATTTTGTTGAAAAAAGACAATAATGTTTATTGGAGTAAATCGCTGACCGAAATCAAAATTTTGTGCTACAATAGTGAAACTAGTGTAGAAATACTCTTCTGAAGCTGAATAGAAATATAGGAGCAAATAATAAACGTAGGTGGTTACAGAAACTCAAGAAAAGCAAGTCTTAAAACAGCTTGCATGCCTGAAAAAGAACTTTGAAGCGTCTGAAAATAATTGTCAGATGGAGGGAAGACACGAACACTGACCTGCTGCTGAGCAACAGAAATAAAGCTTACACAAAAAAAGCAACTGACATTTCAAAATGTAAGTAACTGTTCAGTGGACCTGCTTTACTTCTTTTAATTGATGAAGTTTGGTTTTCTGCTGACAACCGTAGTGATGAATTCATAAAATGCTGTCAAATGCTTTCATTTGGATTAATATGATTATTTATTAGGCTTAATCACAGGCGTTCTGATGTTCGGCTTGATTATGAGTGTGATGTTGCTCTATAAGACATAAATGGGACACAGTCTAAGGTGCATTTTTAAAAGTTGAATTTCTTTTAAACTGACAGCGTCTTAAAAATGTGCCTATTCTGCAAGAGATGCTTAAAAAGCAGCAATATGGTCAAATGACATCCGTCTAGTGCATGTAAGGAAGGAAGAAAGAAAGAAAAAGCAGTGATAGCAACTTGTTCCTTGTGAACCAATTTCTAGAACGTTGCTGGTATTTATTGCAAATGTGATATTGACTTCATACAACAGTTAAAAAACAAGAGTTGACATTGAGTTACGTTTTAGACACGGTATTGTCTTTTTTGTTTCGCTAAAGAAAATGGTTCCAAACAAAGCCAGAGAAGAACATTTGTGCATCACAGTGTAACAATGCAGGTTTTTGTCCCTGAATGAATCTGTTTTTGAATGAATCAATGATTCAGTGAAATTCTTGATTTGATTCTGAATGAATCAGCCATAAACAATACAATATAATGCATATTTATTTCTGTAGCATATTTAAAACAACTTAACCAAACTTAACCAACTTGACTAAAGTGCTTTCTAGCATAATAAATACAATATAGAAAATTGCATACATTCACGCAAACATAATTAAATCCTCTATACAGATCTAAAAAGGAGGAGAAGCTTGAAAGGGTTAGTTCACCCCAAAATGAAAATTCTGTCATTAATTCCTCACCCTCATGTTGTTCCAAACCTATAAGACCTTCATTTATCTTCAGAACACAAATTAAGTTATTTTTAATGAAATCAAAGAGCCATCTGACCCTCCATAGACAGCAACACAACTGAAATGATCCCAGGTCCAGAAACGTAGTCAAAGCATCAGTAAAACAGTCCATGTGACATCAGTGGCTTAATTTCAGTTTTGCGATGCCAGGAGAGTAAGTTGATCCAATGATGTCACATGGACTGTTACCGATGT
Organism: Enteromius mattozi; assembly: GCA_032359235.1. Lineage (NCBI taxonomy): Eukaryota > Metazoa > Chordata > Actinopteri > Cypriniformes > Cyprinidae > Enteromius > Enteromius mattozi. The sequence continues at coordinate 17,007,627 of JAUMHE010000063.1, read as the reverse complement.
TTTTACTACATTTTTGGATCTGGGATCATTTTAGGTGTATTACTGTCTATGGAGGGTCAGATGGCTCTCTGTTATCTTCACAAATATCTTAATTTGTGTTCTGAAGATGAACAAAGGTCTTATGGGTTTGGAAAGACATGAGAGTGAGTAATTGACATTTTTGGATGAACCAACTCTTTGATATGCATTGGAAGAGAGTTCCATAAGAAGGAAACAACCACACTGAATGAATCATTTGAATTAATGATTCAATGAACTTGTCGCCACCTACTGGTAGTTTTAGTTATATTAAACATTTAGCAAAATATTGTTCAATTATCTTTAGCAAAAAACAAATTAGAAAAAATATTTATATAATTTGTCAATATCAGATTGCAGCATTTCAAGGTCATATCTTTTCATTGAATTCAGAAACTAAAGGATAGACAAGGTGTATGACATTTTAACAAGTAAAAGCTAAATTGAAAATTAAATTTGGGATAAAATATAACCTGGAAATGCCCCATACCTGGTTCTGCTGCTAAAGACGTGAATGAAAAAACACAAGTGTCCTTTGGCATATTGAAATGTTGTAGAGTAGATTTTACATTAAAACGTCAATGTAAGATCTTTTGTAGTGCTGCAATGTAAATGTCAGTCAGGCGACAGGGAATATTAATGAAAGCAGAGGTTTTACTGAGATGACACTTGTGCAAATATCTCTAAGTCGAGACATTTATGAGCAGACTGCAGCGACCCTCTGACTCATTAAACACAATCAATCTACGGGCATTCAGCTGCTACTCTGCTTGTTTTTGGCTTGATCCTGGATTGACCTTTTTTGATTGCTTAAAGGAATTACTGGGCTGCTATTTCTAACATTTGTGAAGTAGCAGGCATCACAGATGTTGGGGTTTTGTCAAGACTCAATCAGTTCATGCAATTGTGTTTTCAAGTGGGGATTCCTAATTGCGATCGAAAACATTGAAACATTACAGTTTGTTCCGGACTGTTGAAGATTTATGCTGCTGGTCTGATTAAATTATGCATGGTGTCTATGTGTAATCAAGACTACTTAAACAAATCAACTGAGCTGCGCAGTGTTGCATTTTTTTTAAGGATTTATTCCAGCTGTGAGCTGGAATATCATACTACGGCTTCATTTAGAGGAAAACTAAATATTACACATTTTTTAAAGTGAGACTGGAAGTGGCCTAGTTTTATGATAAATGTTTCCTCTTCTTCTAAAGTTTCTCTTTTTTTGTCACATTTGTCTGCCACTTAAACTGCAAATCCATAAGAAGACTTTGCAGAAATGATGAAAAGATAACTCAGAAAGATTAATAAGATCAGGTGCCTGCCATTGGAAGTGCTGTTTCCTGATGAAAGCTTCACTGTAAACCCGTTCCTGCTACAAGTAATGGTCATGCAAGAAAGTCAGTGTGATGCCTGTGATCTTGCATTGTAACTGGTTGGATAGACTTCGTCTACTGTACTAAGATATAGCTGAGAGTAAATTTCAACTCAGCCAAACGTAAATGAAGGAAAAGAAGTCAAAATATTAAGCATCAAGGATGTATATTTACTGAGTAATCCACAATTTGTAGAGGTAAGTATTTACCTGAGATTAAGAGCCAAATTACAGTATGGTTAAAATTACTTAAAATGTTAGGATTATTTATTTTATTTTATTTATTTATTTTTTATGCAGGGATTGGTAGGTCTGTTAGTGAAATCTGGTTTTGTTGCAAAATATGGCAATGGAGACTGATTAAATAAATATCCGGTGAAAAAAGCACTTTAAGTTAGTTGTTAGTTTGCATGCTTGTAACTTCTATTAAATATTATATCTTAATGGCCTATCAGAGTTTGGGCCTAAACAAACTTTCCATCTGGCATCTTTATGTTTAACCATATTCGTTGTTCTAAACCAAAAGGTTGGTCATTTTGTATACAGTGTTTTGTACACTTTGTATACTTATTGTTTTATAAAGGGGAATGTCTGAGGAATTAATCACGTTGAAACTAGAAATGTATCTGAAACCATAGAAGGTATTTTTTTCCTCATTTTTGAATGGTTACCATTAGCATATGATGACTTTTTAAAGATTGCTAAAGTCAACAGATTTTGCTTGTAGACCTGCCAATCTCTGTAAAAAAATAAATGAATAAATATAACATTATAATGCTGCCATCTTTCTGAAGGGATTTTTTTAGCATCCTGTAATTTGACTCTGAATCTCAGGTGAAAACTGTCATTTCGACCCTCCTCTACAAAATAATGGGTTACTTGGTAAAAATATATCCATGACATTTAATATTTTGGCTTTCATTTCATCACTATGCATGTTTATTTCTTTCTTCTGAAAAAAAAAAGTAAAAAAAAACAAAACAGACATTTAAACTGGGTTGTTTCTGAAATTTAGTTAATTTTACACCCTACTGTATAAAAGAGGGGATAGTGGCAATTTAATAATATGTAACTCATTTTGAATTGTGTCCATTTACAAGATGTAATTAAAACACAAAACAGCTGCCAAGTTTTTTAGGGAATTCCAAATTATGTTAGCGTTTTTCATTGTGGTCTATATTGAATGTCACTGGACAGAAAATATATCCATTTAAGAGATATGTTCTAATTGGAGGATTTAAACACATTTGGCAACCCCAAGCATAAAAGCTTGTGGAGGCTTGCTACCAATGCAAGACAATGCTAATGTCACACAAAAAAGATACTTTTTAGAATAATTAACCAGCGGGCAAATATGCTTAATTAATCGTGCAGAGCAGAAATCGTAATTACATTTAAAATACGATTTATAGGCAGCTTCAAATGTACGGTATGCACTAACTGGCATTAGTATGTATGACAAGATGGCACTCGTGAATGCGTTGGCCAAGCATTTGCATTTGTATGCTTACACAGAGTGTTTCTGGCCTTAGTTTGAGAGTACGACTGTCCAAGCAGACCAAAAAAATCTCATCAGTGGGTGGAATAATGTGATGAGGGTCCTTACTGCAGACTTGGAAACATTTCATGTGGGAACATTGAACATATGCGGTTGGTCGACTTTAAGGAGTATTTCCCCCCGCAGACCTGTCCTCTTTTTGAAGCTGCATTTTCCTCCCATGATGGTTTCGACGTCACTTCCATTACATCCAGTGAATGTCAGAGCTGAGGGATTTCAGACGTCTTAATCTCATCCATATGAAAGCAGTGCCATGAGAGGGTTTCTTACACTAGTTTGAGACGTGCACTATTTTGAATAATATAAACTGTTGATCTTTTAAGTGTTGCTGGAGGAAGAGGACAGCATGGCTCAGCCAAAGTGGGCTTTTTTTTTTCTTTTTAAGTTGTGTGTGCTACTGATAAGGATAAAAAATATTTTGATATGCACGTACAAATCTTCTGTCTCAATAGATATTGTGTCCATCCTTTCATTTAAATTGTAAAATGTTTAGTCCATTTTAACATCCAGCAGGCACCAATCTGGAAAATATTTTCACCCTAAATTCATCTAAGATGTAGATGAGATTCTATATCAGATTTGGAGAAATGTGTTATTCCATCAATTGCTCATTAATGAATGCTCGGCAGTGAATGGGTGCCGTCAGAATGAGTCCAAACAGCTGATAAAAACATCACTATAATCCACACCACTCCAGTCCATCAGTTAACATCTTGTGAAGCCAAAATCTGTGTTTGTAAGAAACAAATCCATAATTAAGATGTTTTTAAATTCATTTGCTTCTGGCTAAAATACGAGTCCATAATCCATAGCACTTCCTCCAGTGAAAATGTGTCTGGTCTGAATCAGGAGAGAAATCTGCACAGAACAAGCATTGTTAACAAGCAGTCTAAAACAAATATGTGTGTGGATTTTGATGTGAGAGACAACAGGAGATGGACTTTTTCATTTGAGGAAGCATTATTATGGATTAAAGAATTGTCCAGAATTAACAGTTTAAAGTTAAAATGCATTTTAGATTCTAGATTTGTTTCTCACAAACAAGATTTTGTCTTCTCAAAATGGACTGGAGTGGGTGTGGATTATTGGGATGTTTTTATCAGCTGTTTGGACTCTCATTCTGATGGAACCCATTCACTGCAGAGCATCCATTGTTGAGCAAGTGAGCAAATGCTACATTTCGCCAAATCTGATGAAGAAACAAACTAACTACATCTTGGAGAACCTGAGGGCCATGAGATCAAATTATTTCATGTTTGGGTGAACTATTCCTTTAAGTCAGATCACTTATTAAAATAATATCATATCTTTCCTCAGCATGCAGCTTGATGCAATACATCATTCATGTACAAGATGAGTTACATGCCAAAATTTAATAGGGTTAGAGGTTTGTTCAAATCCCTAACTCTTATAAGCAGTGCTAACAGTGATTCTTCCCATATTAAATGTTACTGTTAGACCTTATAGGGAAATAATAGAACCAACGCAGTTCCCAAGTAACGTGTTTTAATTATATTTAGCACATTTATTTCCTCATTCTCAGCCTTCTGAGTTTTTCATAGGTTTTTAGTGCTTGGGGGAGGTGTTGAGTTGCTGTGATATTGCTTTTCTCTGCTTTCACTGTTGTTGAAGTGCCTGACAGGAGAAAACATCACACCCTGACCTCAGTGGAACGTGTTTTGAAAGCCTTGGGCCACACATGCTGTCCTTTGCAGACGCCGTTATAATGTTTGAAACAATAGCCCCATTTAGCAGACATTTATTTTCTGTCTCGGCTGGTGTTTTTTTGTTCATCTTCTAGAAGGGCCAGTAGTGTCTCTCATCACAATAGATTGTTGACCCTTAAGGGCAGTTAGAAAATAAGAGAGATGTAGATGGGAATTGATGTCAGCGTCACCGATCAATAGGGCTGTTTGGTCATCTTCATCTGCCCATCAGAACAGGCTTTGCCTTTGATAAACAAGCTCTATGTACTTATGTTTGTTTCATATGGTTTTTATACGATTTTCAAGAAAAGTTCCCATTTAAGGACTCTAGTAAAAAGTACTGTAATAACATTTTCTTACACTTTTTACATGTTTAGACCATTCTCCAAAAAATAGTTGTATTATTTTTATTTTTACATTTTGTGAATTTATTTATAAATATGCAATAGTTATGTACTCATTATCAGGCCATCCAATTAGTAGATGCCTTTGTAGATGAGTTTGCTTCTTCATCAGTTTTGAAGAAATGTAGCATCACTTGTTCAGCAATGGATGCTCTGCAGTGAATGGGTGCCATCAGAATATCCAAACAGCTGATAAAAACATTACAGTCCATACCACTCCAGCCCATCAGTTAACATCTTGAGAAACCAAAAGTTTAAGTTTTTCTAACAAATAAATAAGACGTTTCAACTTTAACCTGTCACTTCTGGCCTAAATAAGAGTCCACAATCTAAAATAACGCTTCCTCTAGTGAAAAAATCCGCTAAATCTCTCCTGTTTTAAATGAGATATCATAAGGGATTTGTATTTTATTCAGAAACATGCAAACACACCTCTTTTCACTTCTCCAGATGTTAACTGATGGACTACAGTGGTGTGGATTAGTAATAAACTCATCAATATCGCAAATGGCCAATCAAATTTCAGCAAGCTTGAACTATACCTTTAAGTGTATTTTTGAATAAACGATTAGTTGTTGAGAAAAAAGTGCTTAATTCAAATGGGTAGCTATTTGTTCAGATCCATGACCCTTGGAATGAGCAATACACTCTCGCTTCAGCCAGCACTAATAATGATATTTTTCTTAGGAGCCACGTACAATGTTTGGACAGTGCAGCTCATCAACCCATATATAGGCCGTGCTTTTTAATCAGGGATCTCTTTTCCCTGAAGAGTTGTACTTGAGAGCCTGATAATTTATGCGTTATAGCCATTCAGCCGCAATAATCCTTATCAGGGTCTCAGAGAATCACCTCCTGTCATCTCAAGCGAGAGCTCCATGCTCTAATTGGCCTCCCACTGTTTATTGCAGAGGCGGCGTGATTGAGCAACAGAGCGACGACTCTCCCACTGGTCTTTAAGCCGCGGCACCTGGAAACCAGAGCGGTCAGGTAGCGCCATTATATTCACTCCACGAAATTCATTAGCGTTCATCCCCAGCCAAAATTGAATCGTGCAATTTCTCTCGCAGTCATTCGGACATCTATCTAAAGTTTCACAAGTCACATAGTTCACGCTTGATAATATGAAGTTCACGGCAGTCAAAATAGTTTAGTTTTTTTTTTTTTTTCAAGGTGCAGTTTCACAGACTGGAAATAATAAGCTTTGTGTGCATGACATGGCAATCTGCATAAATCTCTTTGCATACAGTCGTGCTGATTTGTTTGCACTAGCGCTGTGGAAATATGTTGGTGTGCTGATAAAGACGTTTATCCTGCATTGTGCTTTAATCACTCATTCTCGTATAACGTCGAAAGCTCCAGTCTGAATTCCGCTCTTCTTTCAGATCCTCTTAAACTTGAACATGGGTAAACTTTTCTTTTGCATGAAATGGGAATGGGGAGAGTGACTGTTGTCGATCCCTGGAGAGATATAAATATAGCAACATTAAAAGACTCATTCTTTCAAACCCTGAAGGAGAAGTTCACACAGATACACAGATGCGGCGTGTGGGTGCCTTTTGCTATTTTTAATAATGTCATTTGAAGCGCAGGCCTATATCGTCATACTTGGAAATTAATGTTTTCACTAACTTGAGTTGTTTGACGTGCTTCAGGATGTGGATTATCAAGATTAATTGGCGCAATTTTTTTCTTTCTCTGTATCACATAGTATAGCAATCATTACCATGGAAATGATACTTTAAAGACTTTTAGCAGGCCCTACCCCCTGGACAGTATCAAGTGTCATATTACAAAATTTTACAACATTTTTTATTTTTATTTTTTTTAATCTTTACAAAATGCATGTCATTGGTCTTAACATTTAGTATGTGGCAGCTGTTGGTGATCGAAGTAATATTGCAACAGAAATGTATATATTTGTGAAAGAAAAAAATGCATTTAAAAAGGCTGTTCGTTTATGCAGTGTCTTAAAGGAATAGTTCACCCAAAAATGACAATTCTGTCATCATTTACTCACTCTCAAGTAGTTCCAAACCTGTATGAATTTTTTTGCACTGCCGAACACAAAGGAAGATATTTAAAAAAAAAAAGTTTAATGGTCTGTTTTGGTCACCATTGACTTCTATAGTAGGAAAAGAAAATACTATGGCAGTCAATGATGACCCAAAACAGACTGGTTACAAACTTTCTTCAAAATATCCTTCTTTATGTTCGGCAGAACAAGAAAATTCATACAGGTTTGGAACTACATAAGGGTGAGTAAATGATGACAGCATTTTCATTTTTGGGTGAACTATATTCATTAAATAAAATTTCATAGGAACCTGAATTGTTTTGATATCAACTTCAGATTTGGAGCATAAGTCAATTAGACATATAGCTTTGATTTGATATCAATTTTAGATGACAAAATAGTTTGTAAAATAATTATTTACATTTTTTTTTTTATAACTGAATGAAAATGAAGCAATTATATATA
>JAUMHE010000063.1:16984915-16999987 GCA_032359235.1 Enteromius mattozi | reverse complement strand
ATAATTGTTTTATCATTTTTGAAAAGTCTGCACTTAGTGGTTTTCTTTAAATTTACTGACACTGTAGAGAATTTATTGATGGGGTATGCGTGTGTTCATTTGTCTGTAAACTGCATTTTAAGTGTACTTAGGTTTGATTGTGTTAAATTGCTTTGAAACGAATTTTATACACAGTATACGCAGAGAAATCTGCTCTTCTCTCAGTTTTGTGTGAAGCCAGCGAATCAGTTTGGAGCAGCATCATATAATGATTTCTGTAGGATTGTGTGACACTGAAGACCGAATTCAGCTTTGATAATGTATAGCAGTATTTCACTATATTACGTTTTTACAGTAAGTACAATCAAATAAATAGCTTTTGGTGGTATAATAGCCTTAAACAGTCTTACCAACCCTAGGCTTTTGACCAGTAGTGTACATCAGGTATTTAGTGACTGCCTAAGGCTGTAGTATGAGACTAACCTGTTTTGTGCTCCATCGTGCGTCTAATTTCTTGAAGGAATAGTTTATCCAAAATTGAAAAATCTGTCCTCCTTTATTCATTCCCATGTTTCTCCAAAGCAGTGTTCTTATCAGAATGTTATTTCAGATCAGTCTTGAGATATTGGATGGTAGAACAGTGTGTGTGCCTCCAGTGATTCAGATCACAGTGAAAACCAGAAAATTTATCTGAACATTCAACAAGTTTCAGTGATAAAGATCGACACATCAGCTAGTGGAAAATGTAGAGGCAGAGTGCTGAAAACCTGGCTTGAGATTCCAGATAGGCATTGTTTTATTTATTAAGGACGGCAAATATAAGAGCTTGAGCTATGTGAACAGGTGCCTTTTATTATTGTTCTTTTACTTTTTAACAAAGCTTGGTGATTAAATGTCAGCTGTGTATCATTGCTCTCTAAAATCAGTTTTGTTAGCTTTAAGATACAGCGACATCAGCCCGCAGAGTTCATTTCAGTTCGAAAATTGAATTACCAGCCTGCTCCTAACATGATTGAGGGGCTGTCCGAAGTCCCCCACCCATAAACAACAAATATTTCTCATGGACAGTAAATCAATGTGAATATTAGTCACTGAGGGATCCAGACCATTATTTTGGTGATGAATTCTGAATGCAGTGACATGAAGCGACTATGATGACAAACGCCTGGTTTTCTCTCTCGGTCTGCTCTTTTTTACGATCTCATCACGTGATGTGGATCATAAGTACTAACACAACTATCATAATCTTTCAGCTAAGCTTTTAAAGCTCAGCACCCTTAAAAACACCTGGAAAATCAAATCCGTAGAGATAGGAGGATATCTTTAGCCCCTGCAGACAGAACAGCTGGCTTCATTTACACATTCAGAGGACTTTTATCAGCCCAATGCTCATGCAAAGTGTGAATTTCTTTCTTCTGTGGCACCATTTTTTAGAATTGCATAGGTCTTTTCCATACAATGATAGATTGCTGTGATCACAGCTATTAAGCTGACAAAAAGAAAAATAATGAAGCTTTGCGAAGAATGGTATTGTTATTCGGTTCTGATCTTCCCCTTCAATGAGCTGTTGACACAAGAACTTCTGCAACATTGAATCATTGAGTTCATAAGAATCAGTCCAATTCATGAAGGAATCATTTCAGTCTCTCTTGGTTGAATTAAAGGAAAACGCCAGTTTTTTTCATATTCCACTTTTCCCTCAACTTAAGCATAATGTTCGTGTCAAACAGGGATTCGTTTTTGAAACCACCAAACACTTCCACGTTTCCCTATTTATAGACTGTTACGTTACATGAGTAAGTATGGTGACACAAAATTTAATGTGGCGATTTTCTAAGTGGATAAAAAAGATAACTATAATGTATGGCGGAAGAGCACTTCACAGCACTTTGACCTCGGCGCTGTAATATCATCACTTTTTCGCCACATTTTATTTGTGAAATGCTTTTGAAGTGACTCGAGATGTTCATGTCTTTATGTCCTTGTTTAGAAAGACAGCAGATGCTGAAAACTTTGCAAGTGTCACAAGCATCAGTAGATGAAGTAGGCGTCTACGTAATTCATTCGTTCACGCAGAGACACGAAACATGTAGGATTCGTGTTTAAATAGTATTTTTATGGTTAAATATTCATGCAAAACTTCCGTTACATTCCATGTTTTCAATAAATTCTGTTTTTATGACTGGATTCCATGATTCAGAGTTTTCTCCATCATGGAAATCATAGTATTCTCAATATAACAGCGTTCGGTTTGGAACAACATGAAGATGAGTACATAGCGACTAGGGATGTTCATTTCTCGTAACCGACAACCATTCACCGATTATTTACCGTTAACCGACAACATTATTTTAAATTAGAATTGAATTCAATTAGAAAGGATAAGCGCCTGTGACCCGTTAAAAGTAGTAATATTTGTTTTCTGCGGATTCATTATACATGCGCAAAAACTAGCAAACAACAGATGACGAAGATGACAAACCTTTTAAAATAATTAGGTGAAATACTGAAATAAATAAAATGACTTTTTAAACCGTTTAACTGATTGTATTAATCGGTCAAAATTCATATCAGTCGGTTAATGATTAAACGGTTAAAATGAACATCCCTAATAGCAACACAATATACTGGATGAAGTTGGTATTTCAAATAACACACTTACTTTATTGATCTGCAGTGCTCTTTATGTCTGGATGTTAGTATGCCGCTTATCAAACTCGTGCAGCTAAACATTATCTATTAGTGGCATCAATTTAGATCCTCTTTTCATCCTCCAGATGTTTTTTTTTTTTTTTTTTTTAATGAGGCAGCGTTTCGATTTTTAATCTTCAACCTATGATGAAAGGAAACAGGTCAGTTTGGTAAAAAATAGTTCTAATATATCCACAGACTCTTTTCACTAATGCCAAATCCTTTGTAAATGTATTCACCCCTCACCCATATGTGCGGATTTATTGGATTTTGGTATTTTCATTTGTGATGCATGTGTGGTCATCCGTAATAGCCCCGTACGGCTGGTGCTGTTGTCTCCAAGGGGCCAACTAATAGCGGCTGGGATCAGAGCTGAGGGACGGGGGATTGCAGTGATTTAGAGACGTCTCATTTTGCTCTGCTCTCCACAATGACTCTCTAAACTTTGTGGGATTAAATGGCTTGGGTTAAAAGCCCTGAAAAAGTAATTTAGCTGTTTTCCACAGGCCGTATGCTCTAGGGTCACGAAGAATGTTCTTGTCAGACCATTTTTATTATAGCAGGGGTTTCCTGTATTATTCAAACTTTTCCTGCACACATCACCGGAGGTTTTATTTCAAATCTATACAGTGCAGTGGACTAAACAAACACTACATTAAAAGCACCTACCTAATATTGGGTAGATCCCCCATTGTACTGCCAAAACAACTCTGAAGCATTAAAAATGGGGTCCCGCAAGTTGTGAGTTGGGGCCTCCATGGATTGGATTTGATCCCTTAGATGCTCTGATGGATTGAGAAGTGGGCAAATCTGAAGGCCAAGGACCCTTGAACCCTGTCATGTGCTCAAACCATTCCTGAACAGTGTTTGCAGTGTGGCAGGTGTGTTATCCTGTTGAAAGAGATCACTGCCTTCAGATAACACTACTGCAATGAAGGTTGTACGCGATTGCAACTGTCTTTAGGTAGGTGGTGCATGTCAAAGTAACATCCACATGAATGCAGGACCCAAGGTTTCCCAGCAGAGCATTGGTCAGGTCATAAAACACTCTCTGTCGGCCTGCCTTTTTCCCATAACGCATCTGCTGCCATCTCTTCCCCCCCATAAACAATGCCAACACACCTGGCCTTCACTTGATCTAAAAGAAAATGATTTATAAAACCAGTCAAAATTCTTCTTTTGCTCCATGGTCCAGGGACTAGATTCACAAAACATTCTAAAGAGAGGGAGAAAGAGAGAAAGAAAAAAAAAACTTCTTAGTTCACCCAAAAATGAAAATTAGTCTGTTTTACTCACCCTCAAGCCATCCTAGGTGTATATGACTTTCTTCTTTCAGACAAATCCAGTCGGAGTTCTATTAAAAATTGTCCTGGCAATTCCAAGCTCTATCATTACAGTGGGCAGGTGCTTTCCTTTAACAGTCCAAAACATAAAGTGCACACACAGTCAGCGGAAGTGAGAAAAAGGTGTTTATTACGTTTGAAATATGGATATATGGATTTTTCTATCTCACAAAAATGCATGGATTCACTACAGAGGCCTTTATTCAACCCCGGAGCCGTGTGAGGGACATTATTATTAATGCAATATTATTATTAGCAATTTATTTAATGTGTTTTGGACTGTTTAAGTCTTAAAAATTCTCTTAATTTTATTTTTAAGTTAATTCAAGGATTTCAAATTCCTGAAAGGAGTTTTTTTTTTTTTTTTTATCATCGTAAATAACTTCTTAAAGTTAGGATAGCCTCAGACATGTCTTAAATCCCAAAAGACTGATTTAATGAATATTTAATGAATAAGTTATTTTAAATTAATTGCTGTAACAAAATATTGCAAAATAGGACTAGCTACACACATACATGCTAGGACTGTGTTTTCTGAAGTGACAATGATTACTGATAATGTAAACAATAATCAGTCATGATTATTTATGCCATTTGACAATTTGAAATTGGGCAACAACTCCATTAAAAACGAGTTAGATGATGGGTTCTTTAATAGTAACTGTTCAAAAAAAAAGTGCCTGTTCAGACAATAATGTGTGTTTATTATGATTAAGATAATCTGCAGGCAGTGCAAAAAACTAAAACAAAATAAATAAAAGACAACTCTTGAAATGTTTTTCATTGAGTTTATCAGTGAATTTTGAGCAAGACCTGACAAATATTAAATAAGATTAAGACTCTAATATTCTTCTTAATCAAAAAATAAGATGTTCTTAACACATTTGAACACTTCCTAAGAACTGCACTTAGTAATGTTTAAAAACTTCTTGGAATTTATCTGATTTTCTAACTTATTTCTTAAGTAGATTTTTGTGCATATGGCCCCGATTCTGATCAATACTTCATGTACAGCAAACTCTGATGCAATTTGTGTTCTGACACTTTCTCTCTTGACCAGCATTAAGTTTTTCAGCAGTTTGAGCTACAGTAGCTCATCTGTACTCCCCACGTGCATCAGTGAGCCTTGGGCCGTCCATGACCCTGATACCGGTCCTCCGGTGTCCTTCCTGCATTACCTTTTTAGGCAACCACTGCATATTGAAAAAACACCCCACACCCTGCCGTTTTGGAGATACTTTGATCTAGTTATCTAGCCACCAATATTTGACTCAGATCTTTTCACTTGCCCATTTTTCCTGCTTCCAACACATTGAAATCAAGAACTGGCTGTTCACTTGCTGCCTAATATATCCCACCCTATATGCATGCACATATACACACATTTTTACATTCGTTTTAATTGATTATACAGTAGAATAGACCTCAGTCATAATAATAATCATCGTACTGTTGTGTACTTGGATGACATGCAGATTTTAAAACACAATATGACATATTGAACTTGCTGCACGTTCAACCCACACAGCTTCTATTCCATCAGCATTCCACTAAATATTCTGTTGACTCTACACATTAAATGTGTAGTTTATATATGTTACAGTATGCTAGCGGTTAACTCCAGCGGCTGTAGTAACCCATTTAACCTGCTATTAATCAGGCTGGCAGGCACACTAAAGGTAATTTGAAGGGCTGAAGCCGTTCCTTGTAAATCAACACACAGTAATCAATGTTTAACCTTTAGGTTTGATCCGTGACATAAATTAACAGTGATTACATAGTAGCTTGACAGGCGTGTGTGCGGATTAGATTAGCTGCTCCGCTAAGATCCTTCCTTAGCATTGTTTCATTACACTAGTGTCAACCTGATATTAATATGAGTGTAATTAGGACCGTTGCTAGATGCACTTGGGTTGCAACCGATCAACGCCAGAATGTGCATAGTTACTGGATTTTCTGTCATAAACTCTTCAGGTCCAATCAATTTTGATTAACAATCTTGCATAAAAATGGAAATCCTAGAGCCTCTTTTAAAACGCGCTCAGAAACCGTAAGCATGGCAAGTATTGCCTTTCTCATTATTTTGGCTGCAGTAAATAAATGGCATATGTGTTAGCAGGCTATAGGACCCCATTACGTTACAGCCCTCGGTGCTAATTAATTAGCGTGTTCGTGGGAGAATTTGTTTGTCAAGGCACAACGGGTGTGCGTTTTTTTTTTTCGCTCCTGGGTCACATATGCATAACTTTGGGATGCATTTGCTCTGGTGCTTCTTTTCAAAGAGCAGTGTCTTTTTCGCCTCTGGCTGATTATGAAGTATCCATTTAAAACGCACCATCGCTGAAGCTCCAGGAAGTTCGTCGCAGAGAAACATGAGGGAAGCTCATGAAAGACGAGTGTAATATCCCAGCAGACTCTGAGCCCCGAGTTCCCTGCTTCACACTAATAAATTGTGAATAATTTTTCCAGAAACCGAGCTTGTTCAGCAAGCCGCCTAAAACTCATTTCAAATCTTCGTTTATAAGTGCCTAGCTCACAAATTTCACGAGTTTCCTTTACGAAATTGCATTTCCGCCATCGCAGTTCAAGTGACCGGGCTGTCTGAGGCTTGTAATTTTGACGTGTCTTTGCATTCACACACTCCCCGATAAGCTGTCCTATCCAATTTGTTTTATCTAATAGCTGATGTTTTAGCAGTGTAGTATTCGGAACTTGATTTACTTACTGAGATCTTGACTGTACCTTAACTGATGTGTTTTTAATTGCACTCAAATGATAATTTTGACCGACTGGGAAATAAATGTGTCATCAGACTTGACAGACGGCGGTGTTCAAATGCTAATATGGGACATGTATTGAAGTATCATTTGTGTCAGTGGCATTTCATTAAGTGCACTTAACACAGAAATCTGCAATTTTGCAAGCTTAAAAATATTCGGAATACATAATGAATGCATTTTATTAAGAACATTTTTTGTCGATGGTGTGTTGATATTTGAAACATTTCTTTAATCGTGTGTTAACACCAAAAGTGGAGTGCATATAGGATTTCCCTGTTCTCACTTAAATTAAACCTTCATTTTAATCAAAACAGAATAATTTATGTGTCTGTGAGTTTTAACTCTCTTTAATGACAGGAGGCCATAACCTTGCTATCAGCCTGAAATGGCATTAATATCTTATTTTTATTAATTGAACTTGAGATCAAACAATGCAACTATTTATCATTTAAAACATTCTATATCTAGTGGTTAAAATGTTTAGGCTACTTATTATGATAATTATTGAAGGAAACATGTTTTAACTCAGGTAGTGTATATAGATTAGTTCAACTGCATGCTTCAATTTAATGTTAATGTCTTGCAGTTTTAAGAAAGAAACGAAGAATTGTGAGATTGAGCCATTACAATTACCTTTTTTCTTTTAATTCAGTGGCAGAAATGGCCTTACTTAATAATATTACCTTTGGTTTAGATGGGATAAAAAGTCCAGTTGTCCTTTATATTAGAATGGAATTTCTCATATCTGTGCTATATGGTGTTTTAAAACACCATAGTAAATTGAAGCGATAGTAAATTGCTTCTTGTTGCATAATTCATTCGTAATGCTGAATAGTGTGTGGGCTTTACAGGAAGCCCCTGTCCTCTAGTTCAGTTTTTTCCTCCAACACGCTTATGCAGAGTATTACAATACTCCGAATAATTATTCCTGCTGCCAACAGATATACCATCAACACACACACTCACGCAGATTAGCCCACTATATTTAATGCTCATTGGGATGGTGCGAAGCTGTGAACACAACTTTTTTTTTACTTTGCTCTGCTTATAAAGAAGCTGTTTTGCGGTTATGTAGGCCAGCATTGTGAGTTGGTTATAATGAAGCCAGCACGTTAATTATGCTCTACTTTTACCTCTGTTTTGTGTTGTGGCCAGTTGGAGATAAGGAATAAAATCCTGTGTCAGGCATGCAAATTGCTGATTAAAACCATTATAAGGAAATGCACAGAGACATCATTTATCTGCTGTATTAAATATAGCCATTATTAACGTTCCTCAGAAAGGGTCACAGATGCTGCACAAATTAGCCCTAATGCCTATTAAAGTTTGGAGGTATTGCTCATTTGCGTTATGTCGTAAATTAGAAGCATATTAAAGTAGCAGTCTCACGATCCAAATAAATGCATCACTCATCTGTTGATAATCGATGCACTGTGTCGTGCAATCCCTCATTCTGACCACATTTCATTGCTGTGTGTGTCACACTTTCTGGCAGGTCATTTATATAAAAGTTGTCAATGACAAGTAATGCTACTTTTTGTTATTAACACAAAAAATGTTTCTGCCGAACAGAACAAGCAGTTTAATTGCATGCTGTCAGTGTTTACCAGCCTCCAGTTTCTCTCCGGCTAAATATAAATTGTTCTAAGAATTATTCAAGAAAGTTGGTTGTTGAATAACCTCAAGTCTTATTACCTGAAGCACTACAGGAGAGCATGTTGGAATTTCTTTTAGAAACCTTTCCCCTAGTGGACGATGAAATGCTTGGGGAAAAATCTTTCCCTGGGAATATTTACAGTTCAGAATATCAGAGAGATTTGCATAGCAATGTGTTAAACTGCAGAGCAAAATCCTGGCAACCAACCAAATAACATCACTGGCAAAAGCTGCGTTTTTCCCACATTTGCACGTTTCTGGTTTTATATTTAGCACATCTAAGAAGGTTGCCCGAGATGTCTTGATGATGTCTTTGTGCAACTCTCAGTGCTGGTAGTAACTGATTTATGTAATCTGGATTATGTGTAATACAAGTGTTTGTAGTAAGATTATATTACACCACAAAATGCTTGTAATCAGACTACAGTTACTTTTTTATTAATTACATATTATTCACACATTAACAAATTACTATTATAAATAGAGTATTTATTCAATTCAATAATTACAGATGTTTAGTGTTTTCTCAATATTTCAACATTGCACATTGATGAAGCTATAATTGCACAGTAAATTGAAATGCCACAGATTTACAGAAATCATTTCGATTTTCAGAAGCATTTTTTTCTCAACATTTCAACATTGCAGCAGCTGATGAATGCATTCATTGTTATTTAACCATGTTTTACTATGTATATTGAATGAAATATAGTTTCTTTCTCTTTGTATTTTTATGTCAATATGGTACAATATTATCCTGCTTAAATCTGCTACTTCAGACTTTTTAGTTCAGACTAAAAAGTAGTCTGAACATATTACCTAAAATGTGTACTGTAACAGATTATGTTACTAAATACAGTTTCTGTGATGTAATTTGGAACCAATAATTGGTAAATAATCTGCCCAGCTCTGGGCGCTCTGCTTTAATCAATAATCGACAGGCTGCATCAGCCCCAGATGTTTGGCCCATTTTAATTAGACAGTGTTTGATGGGCTTTTCATAGCAGTCGGCGTCCAAGAGTATTACAATTAAAGCTGTCAGTCAGGAGCCAAACAGCTTTGTTTACTGAGATTAACATTAGGCCCCTGTCTGAGCCCACATTAGACCAGCCATTCTCAAACTCTGTCTGTGCTTGTGGGTGTCACAGAGGCTTAAAAGGCATTAAGCAGGGTATCAGGCCAAAAGCTAGAGAGAGAAACTAACCTGACAAGTGCCCAAGTGTAAGGTATTAGTAACATGCTCTGAATAGTTCTCTCTTTCACACAAGCAGACGACTCGCATGCTTCAAACAGCTGTTCTTATGACTCGTTGACATGCAGTGTTTGACAAGAGAACAACTGATGTGTGCTTCCATAACATGCTCATTCATTTGGCCAAGAGAGCATACCTATTTTTGAAGAATGGAAAGAAATAGTATTTTAAATAGTAACAGTACTTGCAAAAAATAAAGGTCAACACATTATACCATAGTTAATATGTCTAAATAAAGTGAAAGTATGTAAAAACAAAAATATATTGTTTTGAATTGTGCATGCAAATTAAACATCTATTTAGGCAGAAAAACAAAAACAAAACAAAACAAACAGCTTACAGTAACTTCTGGGCAAACACAGAAACATGTTGTCTAAACTTTAGGAATGAAAAATGAAAATTGTGTCATCATTTACTCACCCTCAAGTAGTTCCAAACCTGTATGAATTTCTTTGTTTTGCTGAACACAAAGGAAGATATTTAAAAAAAAAAAAAAAGTTTGTAATCAGGGCTGTTTTCAATGATGACCAAAACGGCCTGGTTACATTTTTGGGTGAACTATTCCTTTAGACAGTCGACACATACATAGCAATTTGTGTGCAAATGCAACTGTCACTTGGTACAGTGGCCAATATTAATACAGTATTTTGAGCAGTGTTGGTCTTGTTTAGTCACGTTTTTATACCAAATTTTAGTATAATCTCCTATTTAGCCAATGTCATTTTAAAAAATACATTTCATGTTTGATGTAAAGTACATTGTGATTTCTTAAGTTTTAGTTTTGCACCAATATTTAAATTTTCGATTATTTTATCAGAATAAGTAATAAAGCGGTATGATTAATTTTTAATGTTCCAAAAGAATGTAGATATTATAAAATATTAAGATACAGTATTAAAAATTATTTTTCATTTGGGATTTGATTAAAGATTATATTTAACAGTTTTACTTAATATAAATGTAAAAATAGGGGAATATTTATTTTTATTTATTAAATATCTTTAAATGAAATTATTACAACATGCTCTATGTTACAAAAAATAACTGATAGGACATGGAAATGATACATGGTCAAAATATTGAGCAGAATTTTGCTTCTGTGTTGGCTTCCAGAAGCAAAAACACGGCTTTAAACCAACAATTATCTTGCGGTCTTTTATCAACAACAATGCAAGAAAATTGCCATTGGTGTGCATCTAGCAGAGTTCATGAAACATGACTAGTTAATATCCAACTATCGTTCATATAAATATCAAATGTACATGGTCTAGTACCAATACACTGTGTGTCTTTTTAAGAAATCTGGTTTTGTGTTGGGTCGGCTTTTAATATCCATTTTAAAATCTGGTTTCAGAAGCTTTATACCAACAGAGCTGCCTGTCACTGCTGTCTTTTCGTCAGACTTTTAGCTGTTCCAACAACAGAACGCTAGAGAAGATTTCATTTGTGTGCACAAAGCGAAACTCATAAAAAAGATGTCAGCCCGGCAGAATGCGTTTCTTGTTTGTTTACAGCCGACAGCAGATCTCCTTCAAAGCGTCTTAGTCGAGCTGCACTTTTATGTAAAGGTACCTGGCACGTATAACCGGTGTGCGGAAACGCTATTGCTCATTTAAAGTGAAATAAAGAATAAGGTCACCACTGCGTCCATTAGTGCTTGTCTTTTTCTCACATCTCATATACGTAGCGCCGGCCTCTTTTGGAGCCCGGCTCCGGCTCACCAGTGGTAATTTATTGTCAGGGGTATAAATAGGATGGCAGGATTGTTGAGGCAGGTGGTCTAATCTGCAAACTCAGCTTGCTGATCCCGCCGCGCTGCAGAGGTTGCTGGGAGTCTCAGTGACTTCAGCGAAAGCCGGGGAAAGTAGTGCACAGGAAGGGGGCTGAGCATGTCATGAGCGCTCCTGAGTTAGTTTGCATGCCATTATTCAGTCGCGAGAAATGTCTCGCTATTTTCACGTTTTAGTGCGGCAAATCTTTTTTTGTTCTGACATACATTAGGCCGTGACTATGCATCACCATATCCGAGGTTCTCGCTGAATTATTCAGCTGATTCTGACTAGTCCATACCCATTTATCTGTACAGAACCAGTCTAAGAATACCGCAGGCTTTCTTCATAAGGCTTCAGCACCCGAATGTGATAATTGCTTGACGCCATTGGATGATACAGTTTAGTGGCTACTGATGAGTTGTCAGTTTGTCTGTGCTAAACTCTCGGTGCAGTCACCATTAATTAATTGCTGAGCCTGTTGTATACCTGAGTCTCACTTTGAAGTTGCTACTATTGATATAACAGATGTGTGAATGACAAAATTGGAGCACAGTCCGCAGATTGTTTCAAGTAGCGAAGCAACTTTTCAAAGATACTGCATGCTTACTGAAGTCATCAACAACATCCGCAATGCATTTTACCTCCAGAACACATTTCTGAGTAAAACGGGATGTTCGGCATGAAAAAAAAAACTATATTGGACTTTTATTTGGGATTTATTGATATTGATATATTAGTGCTGTCAAATGATTAATCGCGAATAATCGCATCCAAAAGAAAAGTTTTTCTTTACCTAATATATTTGTGTGTGTGTGTAGATAATACAAACACATGCATGTGTATGTTTAAAAAAATGTTATGTTTATATATTAGGCATATATATATATATATATATATATATATATATGTATATGTGTGTGTGTGTGTGTGTGTTTTTAAATATTACCATTAGGTGGGTGTTACATAATAGATAATAGATAATCTGTGTATAAAAAAGAGAAAATGAGCGTTAGTACATGTACAGTGTTGGCCAATAGCAACGAACAAACAAAACAAAGGTCTATTATCTGCAAGTAACCAATATATTGTGTTTGTCTAGATTTTATCCTTCAATAATTGGTTAGATTGTATAAACCAAAGGCAACCTCAAGCCTTGTAAACGCTATTCACAGCAACAAAGATTTTCATAGAGAGCTGATGACTGAGCAGCATAAATCAAGCCTATGTTCACATGTGCCCGAGCCTCCACCCGCTCGAGTGAATGAGGGTGGCCAGCAGAGCTCTGGCTGCTCATCACGCTGGAAGCTGCCTGCGTGAAGGCCAGGAGAGCATCACAGACTACAGAAGAGTTGTTTATCTTGGGAGGCAGACCCTCTCTCCATCATCCTGCCAATGAAGACCGTACAGTCGAGCACGTTCCTCAGACCCTGCCGGCCCTGACAGCTGCAGCAGGAGGAAGCTGAGGGGCCTGCTGCAGTTCTCCACCTGTGCTGATGTTTACACACAGTAACTGTTTACATGTGATCTGGATTAAAAATTGGTTACACTTTATTTTAAGGCGTCTTTGTTACAGTGTAATTATACATTTAAGTACTGAGTAATATTAATTAACTACATGTACTTATATGGTTAGGAGTTGAATGCACATGAACCACAAAGTCGTTGGTGAGTGGGAAACTAGAAATGCTGTTTTCTTAACACAAAGCATGTACATGAACTCAAATAGAAAATAAAGCAGTTATTGAATAAGCACATGTCCTATTCTGTGTCCTAAACTCCTAAAACATTGGTGTCTCATTTTTTAGAGCAGTCACAGCGGTTTGGGAAAGAAATCAATCGTATCTTTGTGTGTGAAAATATTCAGATGTGACCTCCTTTGCTATTGTTAACGCTTTCATAAATAGCTGTAATTGAATTGCCCCCATTTTCTCACTAACTGAAACAGTTTCAAGTTACATTTATTTTGAAATTAAATAACATACGGTGGGTACGGAAAGTATTCAGACCCCCTTGAATTTTTCACTCTTTGTTATATTGCTGCCATTTGCTAAAATCATTTAAGTTCATTTTCTTTTCCTCATTAATGTACACACAGCACCCCATATTGACAGAAAAACACAGAATTGTTGACATTTTTGCAGATTTATTAAAAAAGAAAAACTGAAATATCACATGGTCTTGTGACACTCATATATTTAACTCAGGTGCTGTCTGTTTCATCTTTGAGATGGTTCTGCACCCTCATTTGAGTCCAGCTGTGTTTGATTATATTGATTGGACTTGAAAAATTGCAAAAATTTCAACAATTCTGGGTTTTTCTGTCAATATAGGGTGCTGTGTGTACATTGAGGAAAAAAAAAAAGAACTTAAATGTAAATCCGTTACATGTAACTATGCACAGTTTACAGTGTTGGGAGTAACTAATCAAATAACAGTTAATTTTTATAAATTACATAATTCCATATTCTTCACACAACGGCAGCAATTTATTTCCCTAACTCTTTAATTTTTTTTTCAGAATGCATTACATAAAATGAGTAACCTAGATTATATTACTGACTACTAGGGGTGGCACAGTACACAGATGTCATGGTTCGGTACGTATCTTGGTACATGGATCATGGTTCAATACGATTTTGGTACAACAGAGGAAAAAAAAAAAAAAAAATACTATGCTTGTTTTCTTTTAATTTAACAGACAGCAGTACAAATTACTTCTTTTTTTTTTCCACCTATATGTGAAAATACTAAATATTGTATTACATTATAATGTTATATATAATCTGCAGTACATGTACATAATAAGGGATGCATGTATGGTGCCAGGCCTACTAACTACACTTTTCATTATGTAACCTGTAGTCAGTAACTAATCTACTCAGCTTTGCGCACAGAAATCATCTAGCGAAAGCACGTTTATTATTCGCTGTATTGGTAATTTGATTGGACACTTTATTTCAGTCCCCTAAAGAAAGTCAGTCTCTGCGGGTCTAGTCTTGCTAAATTTGACTGTTTTGTTATGTTTCTTGACAGCGATTTTTTTTTTGGAACGGTTGTGCTTTTTGCATCTTGGACAGTGATTTGGCTCTGTGTTAGCCCAACCATGACAGTCCCCTTAAGGCACAGACATCCGGAAAATATCTGGGTCAGCCAGACTGTCTTCATGAATAAAAAGAGAGGTATTATTTTATTATACCGAGGTGTGAGCGTGAATAATGTGCAGATCCTTGAAAAGACAGGGGATTTCTTAAGTTCCCAATCAGTTTTTTTTTTCTTCTCGCTGTTCAGATCTCGTTATCAGTCTCCGCTTTTGGTCTGCGGGGGGATTGGGAACATTTTTTTACTGGATATGAGGCAATTTTGTCCATCAGGAGATGAGTCCTTGCTTAAGAGTTCTCCAGAGCACAGTAGGCAGATTTAGTGTCTTTGCCTGTTGATCTTGTGCTCATCTGTTGTCTTGGCTTTTAAGCAGCAGAAGATCCAAATATTATGATACTAAAGATGAAGTGGCCACTTACTTTCTGTCACGATCTTTGTCTGTTTAGTTTTGTTTTCACGTTCTCCCTGTTTTGGTTTCATTTAGTTTTTCCCGGTTTGCC
>JAUMHE010000063.1:16966741-16984784 GCA_032359235.1 Enteromius mattozi | reverse complement strand
ATTGTGTTGTAAATAAAAACCCTGTTTGTTTGCACTCTACGTCTGCAGTCTGGTATGTCGGAGTGGCACCGTGACACTTTCTGACACTGCATACAGTCGACACCAGAGAAGAACTGAAATCTGTGAAAGAATGCAGAATTCTTTTGTGGTATGAGGAAAGTAATTAAAATAGTAGTAGTAGTAGTAATAATAATAGTGGGTGCTATTATTGAATTAATGAATGAATTATGAATTATTCCTATTATTAACAATTGTTGTTGTTGTTAATAATAATAATAATAATAATAATAATGCTGTTTTAGTTATCATCAGTTGTATTTTTGGTATTATTAATTATTAAAACTAAGTATATAAAAATATATGTTAATTGCTTCTATATTTTAGAAAAGAGGTCTCTGACAAAAATCTTCAGTGCCTGTGTTTTAGAACATTTATCGCAAAAATGTATCCGCTGTAAATGAAACAACTGCAACAGCTAATCTGAGACATTTGTTGTCCTGTCCTGCTGAGGTTTGTTTTATTTATTTTTTAATACAGATAAGGCCCGACAGAAGCCAACAGTGCTGGCTTGTGCATCTAGTGGGGCTGCTTTCATTTTTGTTTTTTATTTATTGCTTATTTTTCACTTGAGTGTTTTTTTCCCACAGGAAATTAACTTAGTCGCAGTGTTATGGGACAATAGTGGGCAGAAATTGCTGATCCAATTGCGCTACCCTGGGACCAGCAGAGCCATTTTTCTTCGGCAGGCCACTTAATGGCCCTCGGTGATGCAGGGGGTCGAAACCCAACAGTCAATTGGATCAGACAGAGATCAGCGGTGTGCTCAGTGCCATGTCCAATGTGTTAGGGGTCTCCTCAGCAAAATGAAGGGCTCTTCGTTTTGTCACATGACCCAGCGTCCCATACTAGAATCATACAGTGTGCACAAAAAAAAAATATTCTATTGCTCCAGTCCAATCTGTATTGTTCTAGGCAGCTTGATCTATATTCATTATTAAAGCAATTTCACCCAAAAATGAACATTTGCTGAAATGTCCTTATCCTCAGGATATCCAAAATGTAGATGAGTTCTTCATCAGATTTGGAGAAATGCTCAGCAATTGATGTTCTGCAGTGAATGGGTGCCTTCAGAATGAGTCCAAACAGCTGATAAAGACGTCATAATAATCCACACCACTCGAGTCCATCAGTTAATGTCTTGAGAAGTGAAAAGCTGCTTGTATGTAAAAAAAAAAAGAAATCCATCATTACAGCGTTTTGTAATTTCAAACAGTTGTTTCCAGCTAAATACATGGCCATAATCCATAATAGTGCCATCTCTGGCTCAGGAAATCGCTTTGTCTGAATCAGGAGAGAAATCTGCACAGTTAAAGCACTGGTTACAAGCCAGAACAGCTCTAGATAAATATGTGGGTGGATTCTGATACAGCTGAAGATGGACTTTTTAATCGGAGGAAATGTTATCATGGATCGTGGACTATATTTTAGCTGGTAACAACATTTTAAAGTTAAAATGCCTTAATGATGGATTTGTTTCTTGCAAACATGCAGCTTTTGGCTTCTCAAGACGTTAACTGATGGACTGAAGAAGTGTGGATTATTGTGATGATTTTATCAGCTGTTTGGACTCTGACGGCACCCATTCACTGCAGAGCATCCTTTTTTGAGGAAGTGATAGAAAGCTGCATTTCTTCAAATCTGTTCTGCTCATCTACGTCTTGGACGGCCTGGAAGAGAGTCATTTTTCTTTTTCTTTTTTTGGGGTGAGCTATTTCTTTAAAAAGGCCATTTTACCAGCGGACAGCAAATGCATCATGTTTAAAGTTCACTCTGAACGTATTTTCAAAAGCACGGCCAAGCTGTTTCTGTGACCTTCCTAAAGTTAGGCAGCTCGTAGCACCTGCTGTCTGGCTTGATTCCTCCGGGAACGTCCGCACAGCTGGAGAGATATAAATTGCCACGGAGGTTATTGTTCTAGCGGTATTTAACCTGCAAAAAGCTTCGGATTTCAGGCAACTTACATCTTTTAGCAGCGTTATTGTTATGCCCTAGACGTCCAGGCCATCGGGGAATATTTGATTTCATTTATTGCACTGCTATTTCAGGTAATAATTTCAGTATTCACCGTTGCCATGGCACCTTGCGGGGAACGGAGCTGCCATGAATGCTCCTCGTGAATGTTTCCTTTTTACCGGGGCGAAAGCCATAATTCATGTTTTTCACAGGGCAATTCAAAAGCGAATAATAAACGGAAGGTCTCATCTGGACGGCAGAGGTTGAGACGGACCGGCTAACAGGTTGAAGCACAGCCTCGGTGTCAGCAGCCTTCGCCGGTCATTTACATTCGTAGGCACGTCACCCGGGATGAAGTTAATGACCTTAGGTGCCGCAATCAGCCTTGATGATGGTGCCCTGCAATATGAAGGAATTGGTATTCACTCTGTCCGCCGAAAACAATGAATTATTAATGGCGAGATTCTCTGCTCTCTGAAGACACGGGAAGGACGGCTATGGGGTAAATGCTGGAGAGAGAACTGAATATAGAGGTGTCATAAAAGCGGTCAGGGGTGAGAACTTTCTATTCGCCTCATAGTTAGCGCAGCTATATTCATTTCAAAGTTACTGCTTTGCATCAGACGTAAACTAGTTGTTTAGTACAATATGAGTGACACATGTTTTAGCTTGCGTAATTTGGGTCTGATTGCTCGACACTGAAGTCTGCCCAGTACGATTTCAACACTTTATATTAAGGTCCATAATACAGAGTAATTACCTGATAAGTACTTAGTAGTAGCAGTTGTACTTACCGTGTAACTAAGTTATGGAACAGTTTGTACTTACAGTTTATAATTATGTAGATGTAACTACTACTGTTACGCATTTGTAACAGACCGAGCCTGTTACACAGCTACTTATGTAACCAGAAGATTGTCACATATGTGTTGCAGACTTTAAACGACGTAATTATAAATTAGAGTAAACAGACATAAGCTACTTAAAATAAAGTGTATCAAGATTGTATACTGTACACCTTATCGAGCTGCACCTTAGTTTGATTTACTGTAACCCATTAGTAAACAGCTTAAATGCATGTAATAACTTTCCAGTTACATTAAAATCACAGAATATTGCACAGGCGTAAGCTGCTTAAAAATAAAGTGTATCAAGTTTGTACTTAAGTGTAAGTAGCTGCGTAACAGACTCGGTGTGTAACAAATGTGTAACAGCGGCTGCCTGTTACATCTACATAATTACAGACTGTTCCATAACTTAGTTACATAAAAAGTACATTTTATTTCATGTAAGTACAACGGGTACTATACTAAGTACCTGATTAGGACACCTTAAAATAAAGTGTTACCCAGCTTTATTTTGTTGTCCAGCTTCGATTGAGATGTATTTATTTATTCTCTTGGTTGGATTTAGATCGTTGCCTTGTTCTTAACCTGCCAAAATGCTCAGATGAGCCATCAGAGACAGCTGTGAATGATTTCTCCATATCGACATGTGGCCACAGCTGTAAAATGAAGCACCTTTGGCCTTCTGCCTGGATATTCATAACTCCTTCACATCCAGAAGAAGCTGATTTTAGGGCCAATTCTCCCTTTGCCAATCCTAAGGTCTACAAGTACAATTTATTTTACCCTATTGTTTAGCATTCTCAAGCAATTTCAAGATTTTAGATTTGATATTATTGTTTGATTTTTGAATAAACATCATTTAAAAGAGTTGGGGTAACTCTTTTTTTGTTTTTGTTTTGTTTTGTTCAGCAAAAATACTTGACCAAAAGTGATAGTAAAGACGTCTATAATGTTTTATATTTCTATTTCAAATAAATGTTGTTCATTTCAACATTCTGTTGTCCAGAGAATACTGAAAAATGTATTAATTTCTACAATCAACAACTGCATCTTAAACGCCACATCAGCATATTAGAATAATTTCTGAAGGATCATGTGACACTGAAGACTGTAGTAATGATGATGCTGATAATTCAGCTTTGATCACAGGAATAAATTACATTTCACAATATATTCAAATAGAAAACATTTATTTTGAATTGTAATAATATTTTATAATATTACTGATTTTACTTTATGAGCATAAGAAACTTGTCCATATTTTTAGCTGTTTAATTGCAGGGTCTTTATTTATTTTATTTTTTGCATAACCATAGGAGGATTCAGTATTTATGTTTAGGGGGCCCGGTAAAACCAAAATGTTTAAAATGACAGATTTTATGTTTTATTACTGTAGTAATTACCCAAAACATAAAGTATTGCCTGCTTATTGTTCTAAACTAGTACACACATTTTAATATGAATGCATCTCTCATTTCCAGTGCTGTCGTCCATATGGTCAGTCTTTCGGTTCTGTCCGGTCTTGACCTTCCAAACAGATGAAAGTGAGCAGATGCCCCGGCTGGTTTTGGAGGCCAGGGGATAATTGATTTGCTAGTTACCCACCATCGAGTGCTAATGTTTCCTAAAATGTTTTTTATAGAGCTGTGTCCCGTGTGGCGGGGCCTTTAGGTGAAGCATGTCACGGCACAAGCGCCATCACTCAGGAAGTCAGATATCATCAACACGTCTGGAGTCCCACAGGGCCGCGGGCTGGATTCAATTGACCGCAGTTCAGAGGAAGATAAAGGCTAATACTCGGGCCATTTACTGTCCGAGTGGCAGTGCTGGTGACTTGACCGATGTTGTGGTTTACAGTTCAATTCAGTGAATAGGTTTGCTTCAAAAATATTTTTAGTCGACTGATTAAAAGTTGCATTTGCAGATCCTGCTGGTTGCAAAAGAAAATAAAATCCTTCAGAAATATTCTAATGTTGTTTTTTTGTTGTTATTATTGCCAAGGTTAAAATCAGAGGTTTCGGCTTCTTATTTTTCAGCTAGTTTTCTTATTCTTTGTATAATGTAAAAAAACAAAAGCAAAAAAAAAAAAGTAAAGATATTGTTACAAAATAAATTCTAAATATTTTATATTAATATGATTTCTGACACTGAGGACTAATAGGGTATCAGAAATAAATAACATTTTAAACTATATTCAAAACTTATATTTTAAATTGTAGTAATAATTCACAATAATATAATTTTTTTTACTATATTAAATAAATGCAGCTTTGGTGAGCATAACAGACTTCCTTATATATATATATATCTTACTGATCCTACAATATTTTTTGAACAGCCGTACCAAAAACTAGCAATCATTCCCTTTAAATGTGTTTTTCAGTTCAGATTCACTTCAACATGTTCTAATATCCTAATTAGTTTTATTTAGTTTGCGCTGCTGTTACAGTCATACCATTATCTTTTATGACTGCTATAGTCTCAGGGGTCATTTTACTGCAGGCAGAATATCTCCCGCTTCACCATGAGCTTTATTTTCACGTGGCTCTTCAGTCCTGTTTTGTACTCATGTTAATTGGCTAATATTTGTTCTTTTAATAGAAACACCAAACAGAACCCATTTAACATCACAAATGGTGATGACTTTATGGTTAAGGTCGGACTGAAAGTCCCATACTTTAAAGCTCCTGAAGATTTTTATGTTTGTTTTGCTGGCTCATGTTCATTGTCTTAAACCAACAAAACTCCACAGTGAGCATTTAAACTGACCGCTCTCAGCATGGATGCTTGTTGTTTTGTTTTATTAACTAATAAACAGATCTTGCAAAACATGGCTGGTGGTCTCAGCATGGCAGACACTACAGGAGGGTGCGTTTTACACATCACAGCATAGACTATTGTATAGTAGTTCACTGTGATGTTTTTCACTGGTTCATGCTTGGTAAAAAGGGGATCTTGTGTGAGCACCTATTATAACATGATAAATGGGACACCCTATGATCTTTTGAACTTCGTCACACACAAGTGAAGACCGCTGATCCATATCAAGTGTGGCATCTAGGACAAGGTACAGCTTTTACTAGGTCAAGGGTTTATTGTTATTTATGTGAGTGTCACAAATAAAAAAATAAAGTAAGTTGTAAAACATACTGCAAGTATTTACTGTTTAAAATCTAAAAGTTTTTGTTGTAATGCAGGGTGTTCATTTTCTTTTCTTTCTTTTTTTTGCTAGCAATTTCTAAATGAAGACAGTTTCTACAGCATTTTGTCATTAAGCTTTTTGTACAATAAGATTGTTATTATTTTTTTAAATCTTTGTTTTGAATGGAAAGGATCATATCATATCAAAACCCGCTTTACAGTATTTGTGGTTATTTTTAGAATGGGATGCAGCTTGGTTTAATGCAAACCGGAATGAGTTAGGATAATCTTAGACCCCAGTTTCTCGCTTGAAAGCTGAATATTGGCTCTTAACTGTAAGCGTGTTGAGATCAGGCCAGTCTCTAGAGACGTCTTCCCTTCCACACAATTGGAAAACACATTGCAGGTGATAATCGGCGCTCTGAACAATATTCTGATATGCCGCATGCCCTTTCTGTCACTGCGCCGTGTTGTTTCTATGACAGTGACATATGAGGATAATAACTGCAGATAAAAAGGCCATGTTGGAGGCACTTCCACATCAGAGGCCAGGCCGTGGGTTGTTTCCTATGGTAACAAATGCTGCAGAGAATCGAGCACCAATTCTGTTAAAATAATGCTCATCATTATAATGATTTGTTCCGGAGGCAAAGCACTTTTCACCAATGTTGCATTCATTTGTTTTTCTTTTTTTTTTCAAATGCAATATAAAGAATTGCACCTCATTATGTTTGAATAGGGCCATTTTATTCAGAACATTAAACATTATATTGTGGAATGTGTTTGTTTCTGATTTCAGCCGTTGGTTTGTTGATTTGCTGATCTTCAGAGGCAGCGGTTGTAGCTGTGGATCTGCTGGTGAAGATGAATAGCGTTAGATGGGCTGATTGGTAATCTCCTCATCTTCTGACGGCGGTCCGTTGACTCTGTCTGATAAGGCTGTGTTCATCAAAGGAGGTCCACTGATCTCTGCCATCTGTGGCATCTTAATGCCAATCTCAGGAATAAAAATGTGCTGGTTATGTTTTCCCCAAATCACTGGAAAATCCGGCCTGCAGTCAGAAGAATATCCTGGCTGCTGGTTTCCACGACAAAGTACACAGTGACTTTCAAGCTGAAAACATGTTTTTAAATGACTTGTGCACTTTTTCAAGTTATCTAAACAACAGCTTTGAAAAATTGAAAGGGGTCATTGGATGCAAAATTCACTTAAGTCAGAATGATGCAGTTCTGCACAGGCCCCTCCCACAATAGTTGATTGACAAGTCCTTCTTACCTTAGCCCCGCCCTAAGCAAGCTGTCTGTCATTGTCGACTCCAGTGAAGGGGAAGACAAGATGTCACCGATTAAGTGATCGAGGTGTTTTGTTGTTTGATGTAATTAGGGATGTATGATAATCATTGGCTGATATGTAACAAGTATTTTGTCAGTAAAGTCGTTTCTGTAATCATCAGGTGCGTGATTTCACATTGAGCAGCATTTACTACACATTTACTGCCATTGTTCACTGATGAGATGCGCAAAATCCGCGTTCATTATCAGTGAATTATCAATGTGAAATCAAGCATTTACCCCTAATTACAGAACAAAATGCATATTAGATATTGGCCGAAGATTATCGTGCATCCCTAGATATAATATTGAATATTGCAGTCATCATTTACTCCTTTCCTCTTGATTACTTTTGTTTTTAAGGGAATGCGCTGATATCCGATCTGCCTAAATGCTTCTATGTTTGTGCAAATCATATAAGATCCAGCTTCATCTGCAGATGAAATGAGTATAAGGGTTTTTACAAGTCTTTGCAAATCACCTTCCCTAGCATTTGCTAGTTACGTCACCCCGTGGAAGAGAGGGACGGGGTTTCATCAAAATATCTTCAACAGAAGTAGGAAACTTTTACATAGGTAGTGCTGGTCGTTTTGACCAAAAATCGGTATCTCATTTTAAGGATTCTGGCGGTTTTACAGTTTATGGTGGGGTTTTGTTTTTCTGTGCCTGTGCCTTTTATGTGAATCAGAATGCATGAAACAGTTGCAAAACTGTTTGCAAAGCAAAAGCATGAGATGCAGATTCACTCTCTGACATCATGTGGCGCTTATGGAGCAGCAGCAGTAGTGTTTCCTTGGTTCATGCAATAATCAAAGCAGCGCTATGCTTTTAAATACATTCATATGCGTTATTTGAAGGTAAGATGAAAAGAAAACGCCATCTAATATTTTCTGAAGACAGTTTCCCTGCAGATATATTCTTATAAACAAGTAAAAAATGTTTTTTTTTATGTGAAAGGGCCTTTACGGATTCCAAAAATATGACTTTTGGGCTTTTTGTTCATATAAATAAACAAGCACACCCAGCCCAAAAAAATACCACCAAAGTAATGTAATGCATTACTTTCCGTAAAAAAAAAAAAATGCGACACAACACTGTATTGTATTTCTTGAAAGTAAAGTAACTTTCCCCAAAACTGGAGAACTATCTCTTTAAGTCATTATTGATAATATTCCCTGTGGCGTAGCTTTCAAATCTGAAAAGAAAGCTTTTTGCGAAAGCCATCATGTGGCAACAGAAGAGTTGGAATAGCATGCAAGCTTTTTTGGGTTTGTTTGTTTTCTTTTAAGCAACTTTATAGCCCTTTGGCATTGAAAACTTTTGTAGAATGGATAACAGTGCTTTGGCCATTCTTCAAAATCTCCCTCTTTTGTGTTCCAAGGAAAAAAGACATTTCAAACTGCTCTGGAATGGCATGAGGGTGAGGAAATAATAACCGTGTTTTCATTCTTGGAAATCTATATATTTCTATTAGAATCCTAGAATTCCACTGTAAACATGACTCTTTCACTGATTTTAGCCTGCAGTTCTTTGCGATCCTTTTTGATGCTTGCAATTTGAAAGCCACTTAATTCGTTCTCATACCATTGTAAGCCTATCCCATAAAACACAAATGCAAGCACCACTTAGGAGACATTACTTCCAGCAACACTTTCCCGAAATGAATGTTTGAGAGAGGCTAAAAGCTTTCCTTTCTTCACATTACAGAGGAAAAGTCATTGAAAAAGCTTCCAGTCTTACAGTAAAAGCTTGAAATGTCTGTTCTCTGTGGTTCTGAAGACCAAGCAGACATTTGAGGCTTGGTCTTTATGCAACATTTGGTACGTCTGGCCCACATTTTATTATGGTGTCTTCTCAGACCGTGAATGTCTAGTATGATAATTTGCCTCTCTCGGTGGAGAACAGGAGATTGTCTTCAGCACCCGAGCCAGGATTTCTACAGCACAGAGAGAAAGCACATTTAACAGACTTGGCCCAAAGTTCAACTTCTCTGCATTTTGTCTCTTGGCACTGCAAATTAGGGAGCGTTCAGTTGAAGAAGATGGCAGCTGTCACTTTTTAGATGTTTACAAGTGATAGATTTAATAGATTATACTTTTATCTCTGTACTTCAATGTGTATTGCGTCGGGTTAGTGAATCGTTGAACATGTAGAGATCTTCCCTTGTCAAATGAGCTGTATTGCTGGTATAAAATATGACATCAATCTGTTTAGACAACTAATCAGTTTTCTTGCTTGTAAAAAAAGAAAGGGAAAGCAATTGTGTATTCATAGCAGTAGCAGTACATCATCATATCATGAACAAGATGACAATTATTAGTGCGTGAATCAAACTCACTCAGATTGCAGACAGTTTCTGTCTTTTTTTTTTCATTATTATATACTGTATGTGGGCAGTGACAAATCATACAGACAAGAAAGAAATCACATACAGTAACTTCCTCTTCCTCTACAGTCTATGGTTGCTATGGTTGCTGTGTCTTATTTCAAAGGCTGCACCACATTTGTTGCCCTTACTTTGTCTCAGTTTAGAAAAGTAATCATTGTAAAATTGTAATTATCATTCCACTTGAGCCGTAAATTACTATAATTGGAATGTACTTATAAATGTACTATAATTGGAATGTTACTTTTCTGAAATAATGCAGAAGCTATTTTTTTTTTATTTTTAGAATGTTGGTAACCAGACAACTTTTCTAGTATTTTTATTTTTATTTCTTCCATACTATGGATGTCAGTGTGGAGCAATAACTGTTCTGTTACCAACATTCTTTAAAATATTTTTTTTTGTTTAGCCAAAGAAAGAAACTCATACAGGTTTGTAGGGCTTAATCTAAAACTACAATAGTTTAGCTTAATCTTTGCTTTTATCAGCAGGCCATGTTTCAACTTGAAAGTGTTCAGTCACTCACTGTTCAATTACTCTGTGGTGGTGTGTGTGTGTGTATATATATATAATATATATAATAAATGTCTCCCATTGATTTAAGTGATATCTCAAAAGCTGCTGAGCTGCCTACATAGACAGCACTTTTAGAAAACATAGGCATGCAATACGTTAATGATTCTCCTTGGATTTGAGACAGAACGGTTGTCGTATCATTACTGCTTCCATAACAAGAACCTTTAAGTAGAAATCCCAGCATCAGTTCCGCAAGTAGATGGCATAGGAAATTATTTATTAGATTGTGTATTTATTCTTTTCCCAATGCAGTAGCTCTAAAGGAGGGTCAAGAGTCATGTATATGTGTTATGTCTCATTTCTTGCCAATTCCAATCTTGTTGACTAAATATACCCTCGTTTGAAATGTATCTTCGGCTTGCTAGGAGGGAAGATGATGTCTGTTTCATGCTGGCCAGTGCCATTACTGAATCATTTTCACTGGGCCACTGACTGAAATCTAACCTTGGATGAATTCAAATGCATTTTTAATGTCCATTTTGCCAAAATGCAGTCTTATATGCCTCATAAGTTCAAACACATTGCTAACAGCCCTTAAAGCTACAGTCGAGTTTGAGGAATAGACATTATACAGTGGTGTTCATCATAAGGAAGGATTTTTTGCTAACGTTTTTCTGTCAGTTATGATGGCTGCAACCAATCACGTTCCTCTCCCTCCAGGCTCAGCCTCAGACTAAAGACTGAACCGTACCGTTTGTTTTAGACACTTCACTTGCTGCATTTAAGCCACAAGATCAAATGCACAGATTTATGAGATCACTGATGTAGTTGCTGTAAGCAATTTTAACTTGAATTCCCACTACGAATGGGAATGTAACGTTGGTGGCTTTGTTCACTGATTATCATTCTTTAAAGATTTTATTACCAATACTTTTTTGCTTGCATGGAAATGTGCCCTATCTACTTGTCTAAATGCATATTTTCAATCTTGCTCTGAGCAATTCATCCATGAATATGTTTAATCTTTTTTTTTTTTTTCTTTTCTGACTTACACCATCAGCAAATTCCAAATGGCTTTTTTACGCCCTTAAAGCGCACTTTGTGAACGGGACACAAGTTGAGAAATGGAACCTGTGATTAGTCACTTCAAGGAAGTTGTGATCACATAATTCAGGTTTACAAGTTCTTGTAATGCATTTCAAAGTATTTTAAATACACTGCCTGGCCCAAAAAAAAGTCGCCACCTGGATTTAAATAAGCAAATAGGTGTGAGCCTCCTATTGGACAATTACTGCATGGGCAATTGTCTTTCAGCTGGCAATAAGTTATTTAACCCCAACTGGTGCAATGAGTTCCTTCTCATTTCATAAACAACCATGTCGAAGGACACATGTCGAGGTCATGGAAAAGATGTTAGTGTGTTTGAGAAGGGTCAAATCATTGGCATTCATCAATCAGAGAAAATATCTAAGGAAATTGCAGAAACTACTAAAATTGGGTTAAGAACTGTCCAACGCATTATTAAAAAGAGAGGCAGATGAAGTGATGCACTCATCATGCCTTGTGCCTACTGTACAAGCCTGTGGGGGCAGTGCTATGATCTGGGGTTGCTGCAGCTGGTCAGGCCTAGGTTCAGCAACAGTATGTGCTCCAAGAATGAGGTCAGCTGAGTATCTGACTATACTGAATGACCAGGTTAATCCATCAATGGGTTTTTTCTTCCCTGATGGCACGGGCGTATTCCAAGATGACAATGCCAGGATTCATCGGGCTCAAATTGTGAAAGAGTGGTTCTGGGAGCATGAGACATAATTTTCACACATGGATTGGCCACCACAGAGTTCAGACCTTAACCCCATTGAGAATCTTTGGGATGTGCTGGAGAAGGCTTTGCGTAGCGGTCAGACTCTACCATCATCGATGCAAGTTCTTGGTGGAAAATGAATGCAACACATGATGGAAATAAATCTTGTGACATTCTAGAAGCTTATCGAAACCGTAATCAAAGCTAAAGGTGGTCCAACTAAATATTATCAATAAAATCAGCGTATTTAATAGTAAACAATATGTAAAAAAAAAAAAAAAAAAAGACTCCTTTTAATAAAATAATAATACATATTTATTTACTCCTGCAAACATTCTAATACTGTTTATCATTGTTGTGCATTTGGGAGTTGCTATTAATAAGCAGGGTATTGAAATTGCTTTTGAATGAGCACTCGCTATTCACTTTCACTTTTGATTTCACGATCACAAATTCTCTGTAAACAAAGCTTATTTTTTTTTAGATCAGATATGTCAGTGAGCTCAGGATCTGTTGAGCAAAATCCTCCAAAGTGGTTTTGTCAGTCATCTCTCCTTACTCTCGACCTGTGATCAGTCGAATCGGACTCCTGCAGTGCTATCAGTTTAGCGTAGTGTATGTTTAGAGTTAGGTTTAGGTTGTGTGCCAAATCATGTACAAGTGCATAAAAGTGACTGAACATAAACTAATACATAAAGGTGGTAATATAATATAATATATAATAACAATATAATCTTAAAATTAAATTTGTGTGTATTTGTTACTTTGCTTTAATCGTTTGAAGTACTGCTAATGTTAATGTCCTCTCTTTCAGCAAACATAGCCTACTGCTGTTATTTTTCTACTAATGATGCACCTAGTTAGCAAATTATTTTATAATGATGTGAAAATGTAATATACTGTTTACCAACTGTCTTGTTGTCTGTATTTAAAATAAACAACTGAATTCTCCTGCTGTCAAAACAAACAGCGTGAGGCGCAAGTGATTCTGTCTCTAGATGCCTTTTTTTCTGCTTATAATGACATATAATAGAAATTAGGGGTGTAGCAATTTATCGATATGGATTAATACATCGATACGATGTCTCACGCTATGATGCACCGATGCCACACTTAAAATATTGATATCTGTAGTATAAATACGCACCTGCATTTTGGTACTGTCCACATTTTCACATAATGGCCATCTATGCATTGCCACCAACTCCAATTGCTTGTAATTAGAAAGATTTTTAGAACTGAGGCCATAGTAGCAGCCAGAATTGTTTTTCCAATTGTTTATTTTTTTATTACTTAAAAAAAGCATCTGCCTTTTTGTTGTGAATGTCGATATCGTATTGTGACAAACTGTCCAATTTTAAACCCCTAATAAAAATATAGTTTTTTCCAGCCATTGGTGCTGGTTAATATGGGTGAGTGTGATTTCACCGAGTGTAAGATGTTCCTGGATAAGCATTCCAATCAACCAGTCGGAATTGAGGGATAATTTTTCAGGAAATATCTGTTTGTGGCTTATGATCAGGGTTAGGTGCTTCTACACCCTTGTTTTATACAAGCTATCATTTCCCACTGATTTTAGGCATATATGTTGGGTAGGTTTAGGGATAGGGATTGGGATATTTCTATATTTTTGGACAGTAATGTTGATCCAGGATCATGAATAAACAGTTCACTAGCCTTAAATACGTATTTTAACTGATAAAACTTAATTATAATTTAAGAAGTCTTACATTTTGCGACAGAAAAACAAGAATTGCAATATGCCCTAATGATTATTACACTTCAGAAGGCTATGATGTAATGAAACAAATGGTTGCACTACACGTAAAGTAAAATAGCTGCACGATTGCACATTCTACAAGCTTGCTGTTTCAGAGGGCTTTGCAGTCAGTGAATACAGGGCCATTATGCCAAGTGTTTGCTATGATCTACCATTGATGAATTATCACAGTGTTTAATTTAGAATGGCTGTAAAATTGCATCTTTTTGGAATGAGCAGCTGGGAGTAAAAAGCATGTATTGTATCTTAAAAAGTCCAAATGTATTTTATTCTGTACCACAATACACATAAAATATTTTTTGGTTACAAGCCTTTAATCCAAATTAAACTCTTGTAGCTCCTTGTCAGAGGAAGGAACAACAAAGAACATTATCACATTCATAGTATATAGATTGTATTAGTGGTACTATGATCTTTTTATTCCTTTTTCTGTTTCTTCAAACACATTGTTATTGTATCAGGATGTCTCACATTTTTTTAAACTTGCTGTTGAATATGTGCTGCACCTGTTTATTTATATTTATTATTTACATTATTCCATTTGCACATTCTCATCTGTTTTCTTTTCACTTTCTGTTATTTTTTTCATTCGTTTTGTGGTGGTGTTTGTTCAGTTCAAAGTGTATATTTCTAATAAAAGCAGTGTGATTTAGGTCTGGCCAGCCAGAGATTCGGGGGCAAATGGTGACTCAGACAAATGTCAAGAGGTTAGAGTTCATTACCATGTTGTGAGCAAAGGGTCAAAGAGGAAATGACAGGTGGATCTTGGACTTAATGCTATTTGAGCACACGACACCAGTCCCTTCAAAAAACTCTTTCCTGTCTAGACAAGGTTGTTTTTGGATTGTGTTATTGGCTGACTCTTGATTTCATAATGTAATATAATTTGTATCTTATGTCCTTTTATGCATTTTATTTCATAGTTTGAAAAGTATAAATGTAGCAAAGGTTGAAAGCCGAACACTATTCAAGCCTTCAGCAAGTTAGCTGGCCTTTAACTTAATGAGGAACTGCAATATTACATGGTTTAAATGAGATTTGTGGAAGTTGCTGGTTTAATTCGAATATATAGATCATCTATTAAAAAACCTCCTTGGTTTTATGTGTCTTATAACTATTTACTTCTGTGTTATCATCACCAAAATCCTCTAAACATACATTTTTGAATGAAAATAGCAGAATAGCAAATTTGATTTTGTAAATCCAGTCCCTAGGATGCTAAAAGAACACCATTTGGCAACATACATTGTGCAATGTCTCTAATGTTAAGCTACTGACTCAAATATATAAGACACAAAATTCTAATACAAATTATAATCTTCCCAGTTTTTATGACAGGTGCTGTTTCGCTGTAGGAGTGACACGGTGACCCACACTGTCACAAATATGCAAGAAAAAGCAGCTAGATGATAATTCCATTGTCATGAGGGACACAAAAAATTTTTTTAATAAAAATGCAAAATGCTGTTTCAGGCCTGGGAAGTAATATTTATGCCTGGTAAATAAACTCAGCTCATCCGCTATCGGGAGCTGAAGTAAACAGTTAATTTTGGACTCTGGCTGTCAGAGTCAGAGTCCGGAATCAGATGATCCCGGGCGACTTTGACTACTAAACTGCTGTGCATTATGGATATTTTGGATATTTGTTTCTCGCTGAATTTAGATTGCCTTCTCCGAGACATTTACTCTGGTGGTGATGGAAAGTCATTCACTGATATATACACTCACAAGGCTGTTTCATAGAGATACCTTAGTCCCCTTGCGATCCAAACGCAGCTAAGCCTGTACTGTCTTCTTAACAGGGTGCCGTCACCGGGAGATTGAGCGTCTGCTTAACACATGATGTTCAAGGACTACAGATCTGGCCGAGCTGTAGGTGAGTTGATATGCATTCCGCTGATGGAAGTTCTGTCTGCTTGATGTACCATCAGAGACCCTTTAAGCTTCTCATTCACAGGCAGAGTGTAGATCTCACGGCAGAGAAAGGATTTGTTGGCAAGATCTCTGCTGCACACCTGATAAGGCTGTCAGTGTCCCCACGAGAGGCTGCTGCTCAATAATAAGAGGTTTCTTCTCCAGTTCTTTGGCATTTATTCTG
Organism: Enteromius mattozi; assembly: GCA_032359235.1. Classification (NCBI taxonomy): domain Eukaryota; kingdom Metazoa; phylum Chordata; class Actinopteri; order Cypriniformes; family Cyprinidae; genus Enteromius; species Enteromius mattozi. The sequence goes on along the minus strand of JAUMHE010000063.1, from coordinate 16,968,866 downwards.
TCACGAACAGGTGGAAACGTCTTCTATCGCTTTTCGCTTCTTGTTTGCGCTTTCTAAATGACAGGAAGTTTAGATTTCAGACCTTTTATCAAGTTTGGTGAGATTAAGCTGAAAGGTGAGGCCGACACTGCTTCAGAGATGTGTGTTTGCGAGCCAAGAGGAAAGTATAGGGTTTAGTCTGATATTAGAGCGTATAAATAGCCCAAATGTTTATGCCAGTGGAGAACTGCTGCTTTTCGGAGGATAAATGGTGAAAGCGGGGCTTCTGTATGAAATGCCAGGTGGCCAGATGGACATTCTGTTCAATCTCTTGTATAAACCCTATCTGAACTCGCTTTTTCTGTGAGATAAAAGCTTTGTGCTTGTTAAAGGGACTCATTTAGTTGTATTTTTAATGCTAAATGCTTTTAAAACCGTCTTAACTGGGTATTGACATCTGACGTTTGACGTGACGGACAGGTCTTCAATCGCACAGGAGAGTGAGCGTTAGAAATCAAATCCTGACGGGAGGATTGAGCCATGCGGCCGTGAGGGAACCAAAGGCTTTAATTTCTCGAAGGCATGTGGAAGATGAGCGTGTCCATCCTTATTAGGCTCTGTGTGGGCCGTGCCGGTTGGCTGGCTCGTGTCCGGCCTGTCACACAGGTGGCCGCTTTACACCACACTGCAGCTGTATGGGGGCAGATTGCCTCATTTACACTGGAGCTTTTCTTCCACGTTCACCTTATCTTGCCCAGCGCTCAGCAACAGAGTTGACTGATGACTTCCTCTCTTCCACAATCAAGAACAGCCGATCCAGGGGTGCTTTTTAGTGCTTTCTTATACTGAACTGATAGCACAGGCTTGTACATTCATACGGTTCTTGTCGTTGCACAAAGAAGGTTGTTGTAGTAGAATTTAATTGGAATGTTCAAACAACAAAAACAACAAATTAATTCTTCAAAATGAGTTCTGAAAACATTTCTACTGATGTGGGCTGATGGATATTATTAATCAACAGCTACATATTTATCTGGGTCTATTCTGGCATTACCAAAAATTGCCTAATTTTGGCTGATTGTTTGTTCTGGGCCATATATTTGTCTATAATTCCACTGCTATTTAAAAGTTTGTGATCAGTATTTTTTAAAGAAATATTCAGCAGTGATTCATTAAGTGTCAGTGAAGACATTTTATAGGATTTCCGTTTTAAATAAATGCTGTTTTTGTACTTTCTAAGAACACTTGACATCAGTGATGATAAAAATGATTCTTTTCTTTTAATCTGGATTTTAGAATGATTTATCATGAGTGGAGTAGTGATGCTGAAAATTCAGCTTTGATTGCAGGAATACATTTCTTTTTGAATATATACTCAGATAGAAAACTGTTATTTTAAATTGCAAATATATTTTACAATATTACTATGTTTTTGTGAAAATAAATGCAGCCTTGGCAAGCATAAGATGCCTCTCTTAAAACAGAATATCAGAATATCTAACTCACCCTGAACTTTTGAGCAGCTTTTGAACTTCTACAGGTGGCAACAGGTCTTTCTAACAAAATACAGGTTTGGTAAGCTTGTCAAAAAGTGCACATGGTTCAGACAATTGGTCAAGTGTTTTTTGCACGTATGCTTTGACCAATTAATTGCTTTTGGTCTTAAAGGTGGCACAAATTTTAAGCTGATTTGTGACATTTATTTTCTTCATCATTTCTCATTCTCTCTCTATTCTCTTATATCCATTTCATAAGTAAAAATATCTTTTAACAGCACTGGTAGGGATTTTTCAAGTAAAAGAGGACACTTTCATCACAATTGCACAACAATTTCTTTTCAGGGAAATCCAAGTAAGTGAAATTGGATCCTGGTTGGAGTAATTCACACTGTTCCACATCGGTGCCAGTTTGAACGGTTCTGGCAACTTAGAAAGAACTTTGTCTTTCAAAATAATATATTGCAAATTCAGTGAGATTGACTGTAAGCCGAATGCACACAGCACAGCTTTCCTCTCACACAAATCACTCTTGCCCTTATATTATAAATGGCCTTTTTGCTGTTGCCTTAAACTTAAAGGAGCCGTATGTAAGAAATTTATTGTAATAATCATAAAATGTCTCTGTTATGTTCAACAGGCATTAAGAA
>JAUMHE010000063.1:16934327-16966641 GCA_032359235.1 Enteromius mattozi | reverse complement strand
TTCTTTTCGACTGAAGAAAGAAAGACATGGACATCTTGGATGACATGGAGGTGAGTAAATTATCAGCAAAAGTTTTTCTAAAAGTGAACTTCTCCTTTAAAACAAGTTCGCTTAACATTTTACTGGGCTTTAAAAGAGGCTTTGAATTTGTTTTTGGATTTTTTAGCATGAGTTTAGCATGGGCAGTGTTTTAATGCACTTTGCACATTAAAAGATGACATATCACAAGGTGGGAAGATTTACCTCTGGTTTCGTCACTAGCTTTATTGCTATCTCTATTTTTACCGTCGGAATGCATGCTGTGGAGATGACCCAGTAAATCTCTCTACGCTTGTAAGGGAGGTCAGCGTTGGTTTACAGCTCGAGATCTCTCATTACTTTTTTTTATGTGTTTTGACCTTTTCTCAACCTTGACGCTCCACAGTGCTGCAAATCTGCAAACTTCCAAAACCAAATTCTGTTTATTTAGCCAGTTAAGCTCTTTAGTTTGTTCACTGGAATTAAATGGTTTCCATTTGATACTGAGCTCTTTGTGTATCCGTTTGTCTAAAAAGTCTTTAGAGGTGAACTGGGTGTTCAGTTTATAAAGTCCCAAAGAATCATTTGCTTCCTAATTAATTTGACAAATGTTCACCTTATTAATTATACATCCTTGTTTATTTACCAATGTACTAACACACTTTAAAACAGTGGTTCTCAACTCCAGTCCTCGAGGCCCACCGTTCTGCACATTTTGTATGTCTTTCTTATTAAACACACCTGATTTAGATAATCAGCTTAATCAGCTCGTTAAAAGAGAGGTCCATGAACTGAACTCAGTGTGTCAGATATGAGAGATATACAAAATGTGCTGAGCGGTGGGCCTCGAGGATTGGAGTTGAGAATCACTGCATTAAAATGTTACTCAGAGTATCAAAACAAAGGTACCATGTATACCATGGCCTCATTCCGTATATGCAGTTCTATTAATAGTAACAAAACCTCTTGAGCGCACAGAATAACCAGGAACATCTCTCCCTGAGGTTAAGAACATTCACCTTTAGATGATGTCTTATGTCATTTAGGAATGGGATATTGCTTGCTATAAACATCTGCCTCTTTATGAAGTTTAATTAATTGGATTTCGTTTTGGCAATAAACTCCAGCTCAAAGTATTTTCTTGGACCTTTTCGCAGTGCTAAAATGCCTCGGCGGGACTTAAAACAGTCAGTTTGCTCTCATACTGTATGTGGATGTGGCTATTCACAGTCAGTAGTTTCACACCAGCAGGAAGAAGGTGGCTGCGCCAGGGTTTTGGAGGGGACACACCTGGTGTTTGGATGCGTAGCGGCTGTGATTGGTTTACTCTGGACTGCCGGTTCGGCTCTCGCAGAAGCCAGGACCACCGCTGGCCCTGAAGATAATCCATCTGTCAGCACCTGTCAGCTGGCTCCCCTGCGCCCCTGTACCAACACGGCTGTGTTGACAGGGGGATTCAGCATACATCTGGGTTACATCAACGAGGGCCACTCAACCGAATCCACTGCAGGTGTAAGCAGCCCCTCTTCGATAAATGTGGAATGTCAATGGCGTTCTAGAGCTAATGACAAAATGACTGACCTCTTTCGTTTCCTGTGGATTGTCATCTGGGAGTTGACATGGGGCATGGTGCAAGGTGCATGACAAGTGCTTTTCTTAGGGCACGGTCCGAAACGGTGACCGCTGAGATCAGCGACGAGCAGGAAACTGAGGAGCTGCCAACGACTGACTGAACATCATGGCACTGAACATAGCCATTACAGAAAGAAAGTAATTGGATCCACAAATCAGCAGATGGGTACAGGTTTATAGTGGCGCACAGCTTTATGGCCTTATATTTCAGGGCTCGGAAGGAGGGTGTCACGGCCGTTTTGACATTGTGGGTAGCTTTTGACAGTGGGCAGCACACTCATGCTTCTTAGCCCTCGAGGGCCTTGCTGGTTAGAAGATGGAATTTCACCCGAGTCAACATAAGGGCACAAATGGCACAACTGTGTGATTATTTGATTAAAAAAGTGTGTATTCTTTACATTTCTCTATATAGCTGCATCCCAAATCGCATACTTATACACTATTTATACTACATAAAATAGAGCACAAGCAGTGCGTTCACACTGAAAATTACAAAGAGAAAAAGTGCACTTGCTCTAGATGGACACATGTGACCTTTGTGCTCACGTCTTGTGGAATGAAAACTGCATTTTAAAGACGCTGTGGCAAGTTTTTAAGAATTTAAAAGTTTTGCATGTATTGTCGTTTATCAATTTCTAAATGTGTTTCAAAACAGTGGCCCAATCGGAAGAACCTGGAGGCGGGGTAATCTGTATGAACTTCTGTTTACATTAGTGGCATGGGAATTGAATGTTTTATTTTTTATTGTAATGTATTTCGGAATGTTTTATCGATTAGTTTGGTCATGAAAAATGGTGACTCTTTGATGAAGATTTTGAAAAGGAGTTCGGTTTGTGTCTCAGCGTTCTATGAAGAGTTCTCCTCGTGTTGCTGTGGGTTCCCTCTGGGTATTCCAGATAGGATCCGAGCAACTTTATGTAGGACAGTCAGTTTGGAAGATTGTGCAATGTTTTTATTTTTTGGGAATAATTTGCACCAATTAAGAAAGCAAATAAGGTCAGTTTTGGTTCGATGGCAACTTTAGCTCAGTCTGCTACATCTGGATTAATTTCCAGTCTGTGAAAGTTTTTTGGTGTATAAGCTGATTCGTGTACTTTACATCGAGTACTGAGATCTGCCTTTTCCTGGAGATACTTTTTCTACTGTTCTTGCTGTTATTTGTGTGTTTGTTTATAGCAGGCAGTCAGTCTCCTCCGTGTGCTCAACCAGGGAAAGTAGGGTCAGGGGAAGGTCAGTGTAGAGGAAACCGCGTGATGTGACTGAAAAGCAGAAACAAGTCAGCACACCATCTTTAGTTAATTTTTAAAACTCTCCCATCTCACTCTCACTCTTGCTTCATCCCTACACTTTCTCTCTTGCTGTCCCGCATTCTGTGCCATTGTTAGTCAGAAAGAAGGAAAGGGTAGATTAATTGTTTTCTACAGGTAAGAGAGGCATCTCTGACGGTCTGCTTATTTGAATCCTGGCGAGGTCCCATATGCTCTGCGAAATCTGTTCCTCTTCTCCACGAGTGTTAGCGTGTTCAGTGAAGCGGCACTGCATTAAGACAGGCCTGGGCTGGGTTCCAGGAATACCGCGGTACCACCAGCTGATCCTCAGCATCCACAACACATTCATCTTGTATGTGAAGCCGTGTCTAAAATACCTTTCCCAGCGAGGCTTTCTGTGCCCTTGGCCAAAGGGTTTGTTCCTTATGTAATTAAAAGTCAGAGAAAAAGACTGAATCCCAAGACTGTCTTTACAAGTTTCACAAACATTCATGCTTTTGTCCCTGAAGCAAGTTTGAGGTTATTTTGGGTGCCAGTGCACTTTAGAATTCTTTAATAAATATTATTGTTCCATTCTTTTTTGTTTTTCTTTTTTTTTTAACGTGGACTTCATAATCGCCTGACTTCACCAGGAGAGAAATCAAGCAGTGGAAACCGGTATTGATTTGCAAAGTATGGGTAGGCAAAGCCCAACTCAGTATTCAATATTCCCTGGTTTCTGCTTATTTTGAGGCATCTTTGCCTGTGAATGTCTAGTCAAGCCAATCCAATTCAACTGGAAAGACTTGAAGCAACGTTCTTTAGTTTTCTATAAAGCTTTGCATCCTAAAGAAAGAATGTTCTGTTCATTATATGAGTATGTCACACTTACGTGTAAATTTAATCCTAAAAATCCATTTCCTGTGAAGTCATTGTTTGTTATTTGGCCTAAACTCAGTGATTTATCACAGAATTTTTGAATTACGGAGCTGTTCTTTGACAACTCACACTGACAGATGTCTGGGGCTGATGTCACCCCTGGGGCTGGTGGGTTTGTCAGATCGGAGGGGTGAGAATGCTGATGAAAACATCACGTAGAGAAATGCTTAGTGAACCCAGTCAGGTTTTCTCTGTGTGTAGGAATGCTAAATACTAGTTTAAGAAAAACTTCAGTTAAGAGCATCTGAATGAAGCCTCTTGTTTGTTTGCACATGTGTACGCAGTACCTATCATATTTACTCTTTGAGTAATCTTTCTGGCAGTGCTTAGCCAGTCGCAGTAGATAAAATATTTAAAGAGCGATCGTGGAGTGTGGAGGCACGATTTTAGCAGTGAATTTTTTTTTTTTTTCTTCCTTAAGGCTAAGCGAATCAGAGAGTGCATTAAATATACTGTCTCTGCACTTCAGTCTGATTAGTTCCTAACTACATGGATCCGTTGCACCCTAGACCATTTTCCATCATGGTTGGCTAACAATTGGTCAGTAATGGACACTGTAATTATGGGTTTTAGGAACGAGACACTAGCATAAATAAGCCATGTTTTTTCCTTTTAATGAGAAAATTGTTATCGAGCCGGTTTAAAATGGCAAGACTTGGAGGTGAAAGTAAGGGTAAACAGATTTTTTTCCCTCATGCTCCTGTGGGACTGACATTGCTCATATCTCTGGGGTGTCATTAGCTGTGTCATTGACAGATCCATTTTTCTTTTCGCCTGCTGTGTAGGTTGGGATGCCTTGTGGATGCTGAACAAAATGCCTGTGGTTTCGAGTGCCTCAATCAATTCAGTTCTTTCTGTCTAGTCGGGAATTGTTGCTCACTAGATGCCTGTGAGCTTCTTTTGATTGTAATCCTTATTTGTGTAGAGAAATTGCCAGAATAGCTGTTGTATTCATACTTAGCTTAGAAGCCTATATTGTCATAGTAACATCTGCTTACCATTGTTCTAAAAAAGTATTTATTAATTATCTTACCCTGCAGTACTACAAGGTTTTGAATCTACAGATGTTTGTTCTACAGATTTCTGGAGGATCCAGTAAAACCTTCATTTGTGGTCTTGTATCAAAGTACACAGAACAGTCCTTGTTCCAGAAAAATGGCTTCTGGTTTGCTTCTTCATGGCTGCCACTTGTCATAGACCAATTAGAGATTATTCGCTATCAACAAAATGACATTTATTATATCCTTTATGTTTAAAAACACATATTTTTAGAATGTTGATGTCATTGCACATGAGCTTAATTTGCCATTTTATTCTATTTTCTTTTCATTTGGTTATTTTTATTAGCCTTTACTTTCTTGCAACATACAAAACAGTAATTGCCTCATGTGAGCAGCCGTTATTGCCATTATTGTTCATTACTACAGCAAGAAATACAGTGAAGAGTTTGTTTCTGCATGTGTACAATGAAGACACAAAAAAGACTGCATTATTTCACGCCACCCAAACTTCATATTCGCTTGTTTATTTCAGTCTACAGTTCCTCACAATTCTATTGAAATATAATTTCTTTTGCCATGCTGCTGTCAATTCAGTAACGGTGCAGAGCCACAGCTTAGTTGTGTTTCAGGAAACAATGAATATAACACAGTCTCTGGAATATCTTTTTTTGTTTTTGTTTTTGTTTTTTTCTACAAGTCATCATGTGCTCACTGTCCTACGGTTACCAGAATGCAACAAATAACCTCTAAACAACCGATCTCACAGTTTGCGTCTTGGGGGGAGGCAGATGACCTTCAGGCGTTTCTCTGTGTGTACGTGTGGGCGACTTCAAGTGCTAGCAGACTGTTTGTGAATAGAAACTGCAGAAGCAATGACAGCCCCACATCAGTTTCTCTGCCTCCAGTCAAATGTTTGCTTTAGCTCACTTTGAGAGATTAAAATTTAATAGTGGTGAGCGGACCCCGAAGATATTTCCTTCGTTCTCATCAGCCTGGAAACCGTGGGAGGGGTCTACTAAACAGACAGCAGCAGATCGGAGTGAGTTTCTTGGTTTGGTTTGAACGTCCATCCCCCACCGCGCACACAGCTGCCCACTCCTCGCACTGAAGAAAGAGAAGAATGAGGGAGGAAACGAGCAGGCTATGTCAGTACTCAAGTGACGCTGACCCGTGCCACATGCATTAGTCTTCCTGCTCTGTTTACTTTGGATGGGTAATTATACAGGCAAGGCATTGCAGTGTTGTTTTGCGTTTGCTTTTTTTACCGTGTCCTAATCTTCTTGTAAGGCCAGATAATTAATAGCGGGGCGACAGGGGGAACCTGTGGTTGTCATGTTAATGGATCGGATTCAGCTTGTTGCAGCAACTTCTCTCTGTTGCTCACACAGTGGATTTTGTCCCAGTGCATTGAAACTCAACAACTGATTGTCTACTGACTGATGATTTAGTGTAAAAATAAAAATTTGTCTAGTAACAAAATAATCGCATTAACTTTTTCATCTTTTATCCTGGATCCGCATATCAGTTGTTTATTTGGTGCTTTGACCCAGTTTTTATAAGCCGGTTTTTGGCCCAAGTTGTTGTGTTGAAGTAAACTAAAAATATTTTTTCTTGTGCACCAAATTAACTGCTTAACTGTCTCTCAACACAGTGGCAATGCAGGAGAATCTAGACTTTGGCTACAAACTGGTTTACATCACCTTTGATGTGCGAAATTTGACATTTCACCCAAAGTTATAAGACTGGCTGTCAGATTTAAGGGATATACCATGCAGCTATTGGTCAGCGAGGAGTGTAATGCTTAAAAAGCCCTTCGGGGACACTTATAAAGGTCTTCCACGATCTGTCACATATAGGCACAAAGCCAGACCTTCATTAGCTCACAGCAGTGCAGCCAGATTGAGAAAAGGGATTTAGTTCCACTGTTCATTTTAGATCCACTCTACTGAATGTTAAAGAAGTAAAGGAGTTCTATTTGGCTGAGAGAAGAAAGGAGCCAAGTGCATTAGTGTTGCTTAGCGGTTGCCACACTGTGTGCTTTTCATTGTGATGACCGAACTCAAAAGGCTTCTTATAACCTCTTTAACATGTTGTAGGAGTGGGAGGTATGACCAAAATCTTATATCACTATATGAGTCAGACCATTACAGTAAAGCTATATTTCACAGTATAGTATAACATTTGAGAAAAAATGTTAATATAATAATATAATTAATGTAATAAATAGAAGTGTGGTATAATACATATTTGTGCACATTCCAGTGAATTAGATTATTTAAAAAAAAATGGTAGGTGTTACCATCATTATTTTTCTCTTTTTAATGTGAACTAGAAAGATTGCAATACAAAAGCTTATTTATTACAGATGACTGATATATCTGGCATCCATGCAAAACCGCTTCATGTTATGCAAGACATCAGTTGAATTCTACATTATTGAGACAAGTTGTTATGTTGCTCAGAAACTGTAAACAGCTAAGATCACATTCACAATTACCTCATCGTGATTTGTTCTTGACTTTTCTCACTCTTTTTGCATCATTCCACATTTCAGTCATTGCTCTCGTGTATGATATCTCCTAGAGAAACAATTTCTCCCTTGCACTGGCAGCAGAAACTCTGAAGCGGCCGACAGCAACTGCATTTACAAACGTCAACAACTGGTGAATGGAGGATGCCGTGACCAGAGCTGTTTTTGTTGTGTATCGTGGGTTTTGTAATAATTGAGACAAACATGTAAACAATTTACACGATTGAAAGAGCATAAAAATCAGACTAAATCTCTTGTAGCGTTATACATCATCGATTTGAGGCTGAGAAAAGAACTCAACACTGCAGACAACAGGCAACAACAGGTTCCTGGATAAAATATTTGTACATGGCTTTTTATAAATGCCGGGTAGCTGATGCATTGCATGCTACACTGCATCACTGGACCTATTCTAGTTCCTATACGCGAACATGGGGCTTTTGCCAATAGTTCTAGGAACTATGAAAAGGTTCCTCCAGTGTGAAAGCTAACATCGAAAATACAGTATGCTATAAATCGATTTTCCCCTAAGAAAGACTTATGAAACGTAATAGGCTTTTATGAAACATTAACTTACCACAAGCACTTCTTATTTGGGAAATCTTATTCCAAACTGATTTAAGCTATTAAACATTTTGAGTTCAGATGTTGTTCCAGATTATTATTAACATTTAGATATAAATCTAATCATCCTCCTCATGTCAAGCAGATTTCATAACAATGACATTTTACTTTTCAGTTTCTTTCTCATCTCATTACGTAAGGAAATAGTGCTGTAACTGAAAAATAATTTTCTATAGAGAGCCACAGGTTTTGTCGGTATGAAAGTGTTGTCCCCATCTGCCATCACACTTACGCCACTCGTGCCCTGCAGACGCAGTACGTGTGAAACAAACCTTAGTGCTAACAAACCTCAAATGAGATAATGCCGAAAAAGAAATAAAACATTCTGACTGTTCTGTAATGCGACTCTGATTGTTTTAGATTGGCTGTTGAATCTGCTCATTTTTATGCTGCTAACTGTGCTTATGAAACCTTTTCACTCTAAATGTTCCTGTTGCAACACGTATTTGTCTTTTTCCTATAATTTTCAGTGACTTGTCTCAAAGCGCCCCTCCAAGTATATATAAAATGAGTGTCATCGCGATGTGACTACAGAACAGAAGGTGATGGGTTAGGCGGTATTTCATTAAGCCAAGTTCCTGTTAACCTGACAGACTTTCTGTGACATCTTCTGTTTTTACAGGATTTTTGTCATTGCTAATTATTCTAGCTTTGCTTCATCGTTGCTACCGAGGAGCAGGAAGCAACGACTTGATGCCAACTGCTACTGTTTCCTTCTTTTGTCACAACAGGCTCCAGGGCCCAGAGCAGACTTTTGTCCATTGGCTTTACCTTCAAATTGAGTAATCTTGTCTGAATCAGGCCATGGCACTTTTGGCTCTTAAACTAAAAGAGAAGCTCACTCTAATTGGACCCAGCTGGAAACATGTGAAACGTAGCAGAACTTCCTGCCTGACTTTCAAGGTTTGTGTGACAAAACATGGTTGTTCTTCTTCAAGTAGTTCAGAATGTAGCAATAGGCTTCTATTCTAAAGCCGATGGTCAAATTAAAACTTTTCCCTCGATTTCTATCATTTAGCTAACTCTTAATGCTTTTAATCACCTGTGGTGATTAACCTTGATGTGCATAATAATGCTGTGAGTTTTCTATAATTTATGCTATCCCACGGATTCGGCCATCCATCTGTAAGGCCTTTACCAGGCAGATTGGCATGCATTTTCATTTCTGGTTTTTTAATTAACTCTAAAGGCAGAGTCCTGAAATAGATGTGGTTTATAGTCTGAGTTAAATAATATTCCATGACATGGGCTGAGGATAAACTTGTCTCTCTGTTCCCTAAATAGAAAGCTGATTTGTTTGTGTATCTGGCACTGTGCGTGCCGGTGGACTGGTTCCTGGAGTCTCAGAACCAGCACTGGGGAAATCAATTAAAAACAAGTCAGGCCACCCCCTGTTCACTATATTTTAATGTGGTATTTTTTTTTTCATCGTAGGTCAACTATCACAATGGTGGATGGCTGCCTTGTGTTACGATACAATATGGTATGAGTACTCAGTGTAATACTCTTCCATGAGTCACATCACATATTAAATTACGTTTATTTACTAATGCATTTGGTGGGTGTTTATTTCTCTTGGTGATTGTCTGCTGATGCTTTCTGTTATTAGCATCATATGAAAAAAAAATCTGTAAGACTCACACTACCATTTAAAAGACTATTATTATTATTATTATTATTTATTTATTTATTTATTATTATTTTTTTACACAAATTTAAAATATCACAAATATGTTTTATATAAAAAAAAATGCTGTTCACAGATTTCTATTTAACAAAAAATCCTAAAAAAATCAAATTTTCCACAGAAATTGGAGGAAGCACAGTTGTTTTCAAAGTTCAATCGCAAATGTTTCTTGAGCATATTCCAGTATTGGCGTATTGGAATGATTTCTGAAGGATCATATCACGCTCATGTTGAAAATTCAGTGTATGAATTGCATTTAATCATTTTAAAATTAAAAACAGTAATGATATTTCGAATTATATTTTACAATATTACTGTTTTACTATATTTTTGATGAAATAAATGCAGCCTTAAGAGTAAGCATAAAAGACTTCTTATAAAAGAAAAGAAAAAAAAAAACTTGTCAATCCCAGACTTTAGAATGTTGATGTTAAGAACAAATGAATCCATTAACATTGAATTACAGAAATCTATTTTATAAACCTCCTTTTAATTCATTCCTACCTTGTTCTGACAAGGTAATGTCTGTGTCGGATATAGAATAATTATGTAAAATTGCACACATAGTCAATAACATCAGTGCATCTGATCGAGCAGAGTGCGTCTGCGGCAGACCTTGTTGAGTGCATATGGTGTGTTGACTCTAGGGTGATGGAAGTTGTGATTGTGTTCTTCAGTCTGTTCTTGTGGGAGCATCGACTGTGTGGGCGGATTTGTTGTAATTTAACAAGGATTAACCTTTCTAGCATTGCCTACTGAAGAGAAATCTGCAAACCTCAGCCCAGCTGTTACTGCACAATATGATAAGAGGATTTGGAGAAATGTAGTGAAGTTCTCGCCCTTACAATGCTTCTGAATTGTTGCAAATGTTGCGAGGTATTTTGAATTTAGATTTATTCCTTCATTTGATTTTGGGCAAGGTGTGTTTTCTGCAAAAGGTTGTCTTGTTAGTACGTCCTCACCTCTGAACCTTGATAGTTTCTCACTGTATAATGCAGGTGAAGTGAATTACAGCATGTGTTCAAATAGTCTCATCCTCCATGTAAATGAGAAGTTAAGAAAAAGTCTTTGCACTATAGCAAGATATTTTCAAATAATTTTCATCAGTCGATCAGTTTGTTCACTGTGTGTACACAGGAGGACACAAGTGATGAACATAACGCGTTCGCTTTCATCAGTGCTGTTGATGCAATGATACTTTAACTGAGTTTGTTTCTCGCTAATGCAATTGTGATGTCTGAAGGGGCCCGGTTTACCAGTATATGTTATTAGTGTGATCTTATGGATTGTTGTCTTGGATTCATTTCAGAGAACTGCTAAATTGTAATCCATAGCCAGACTAATTGCCCCCATCCTTTATAGTCTTAATGGCCTGTGTGACCTTATTGTTTCCTTCGTCTGAAAGGCTTGTCTGCTAGGGTCTCGAGAGGCTTTCAAGTGGGACCACTGGACAGAGATTGTTCTTGGTGCGTTCACTCTCTAAAATATTTATTTTATCTGTACCCAGGTTTGTTTGTGAAGCAAAAAGAAGAGAAATGCCAGAAATGGAGATCGGAACGTTGTTTGACGGTAATCATACGGCCCAATGTTATGGTCGCTCTTCATTAGCGGCACATTTCTCTGTGAGAGACTGAGGGAATAAATGTGCTTTACAAGAAATAGCGGCCCTCCAATTACCGAGCAGGCTTCCAGATCTGGACCACTCAAACGGAAAGACCTGAAAATGGATCCTTGTTCTGACAGTTCTCTGAGGAAAGGTTCTCTGATTTTGAGGATCATGTATTTGCGTAAAACATTCTTTGTATTTTTCTTAAGTCGTCTGCATTTTTAGTGTTTTTGAATTGTGACGGTTGGAAAGCCAGTAAAGTAGGCTAAATAGGCAGACATGGTTCTCTGTGTAATCACTATGACTCAACATCTTTTACATGCTCTGTTTTCCATCTGCTGGCTCGTGGAAGTTTCTGTTAGTTTAGTTCCTAGGGTCGTATTAGTGTGATGATTAAATTTCCCCTCCATCATCTGCCGCAGAGTCAGAGTTCGTTGTTGAAACCCCAGCTCAGTGAACGAAAACATGATCCATAGGTCTTTAGGGAACACTGAAAGCAAAACACTGAATATGCTGTTTGTTTTGGGCTTTTGTTCGTTTCCTGCACCACTGGTAATTGGCAGATGTGCCAGGCTTCACCTTCAGCAATCTTATTCTGAAATATTCAAACGTTTCCATTCATAAAGGTGCCACAGAGTTCTCTCAGGGCCAATGGATTCAGCGAGTTCATCTGTATTCCGCTGTTGTGTTTGTCATTTGTAGGTGTGTGAATTTGCAGAAAGGTTGTGGGGTAACTACGAGCGTGATGCAGAAAAATGTTATTATATGTCAGGAGCAAATAATCATGCTGCTGCGGTGTAGCCACACCCTTCATGTGGTCTTTTTGAAGTGTGACCTCTCGATCCCTTCATCTTTCAGTCTGGTCCTGGTGGAGCTGGAGATGTGGTTTTGAGGTTTAGTGTCCTACTTTAGCTTTCGTCTTTATTTATTTCCTGGTTATCAGAGTGCTGGCTTTGGGAATCATTGCTCCCTTTGATATTTCCCATCCTCCTCTTAGCTAGAACACCGCCATCTCAGACTCAAGCTCTCTTGCTCCGTTTGACTACAAACCACGAGTGGTTTTGAAATGAATTGGATTTCGGTGCAACATATTAAAATAAAATCTCATCTTTTAATAATCAATAAATTCAGTTAAATAAACAAAAACCATCTTTGCACTGGACAGAAAGCACAGAAGCTGTGTTTTTTTTGTTTGTTTGTTTTTATATGTACTGTTAAATGCAGCTCTGAGGTGGCATGAATGCATATACACTGCAAGTCCCTGTTGTAATTAGTGAGTCATTGAATCTAAATGGGTAATTGAATCATTTACTTGAACAATTTGTTCACAAATGCAAATTAATTTAGTAACTAAACATTGCTGTATGTAGCTCTCAAATGCACAATGGTTTTGCCCCAGATTTGTTTTTGTCACTCCACCTCTAAAAGTTAAGAGGCATATTGCAATACCCAACACGACTCAAAGGCATCAATAATATAACCGTTTAATTTATTTAATTTTGAAAGTAATTAATAATCGTTTTCTCACAACTGCCTCACAATAAAAATCATATAAGAAAAGTACCTGCAGTTTTCAATCTTTCATGATGTTTTTCTGAGGCTTCTGTACCTCTTTGGGCATATGCAACCTTTATCACGATGAGAAGTGCTCAGCGTAGGCCTGTGTCTTATCAGCCGTATCATTGTTGTAGAAATTAAACCTTCATGCTTGTCATATCAATTTATCGAGGTGTAATTTCTCTTTGCTATGGAGGATTGTAATCAGCCAGAAGACAGTGTGGTTCCTCTCTGCAGTGTGTGGAGGGATAAGCTTCAGCGCTGACTCTCAGATTAGAATCATCTGTATATATGGAGCCAGCGCTTGGCATTTGTGGCACATCGCCTCGCTCGTGCTGGATAGGGTTGCTTCAAATTAGAAACATTTCACACAGGTATTAACTGTGGCAAAGAGAATATGAATTGTACAATAGTTCTTCTTAAATCTTGATTGCATCTCAAATCTGTTCTATAAACAGAACATATCTTATGATAACAAATCACATTAAAAATAGACAGTGCATACCTTTTTAGAAAACAAATTTTTCTTCTTTATTCGTAGCCTTTCTTCCTTCTTTTTCATTATCTTCTTCCTCCTCCTTCGGTTTTGTCTTTTTCTTCTTCTGTGTCTTGTCTTTTTTCTTGTAATCATCCTCTTTTCTTTTTTTCTTCATCATCCTCTTCTTCACTGTCATCCTTTTCTTCTGCTTTTATATTCTTCTTGTGTTCTTCTCTTTTATCCTGTTCTGTAAGCATCGTCACCATTCTCAGTTTTTCTTCACCTTGGTCCTGTTTTTCTTATTTTATTTATTCTTTGTTTTTTCATCTTTAGCCACTTTCCCACTATCGGGCCGAACGGTTCTAAGAACTGTCAGGTACGGTTCCAGTTGTGTTTCACGACGTCATCGCTCAGGATCTGTCACGTCTCTGTTGCCTGGCTGCTAGTTTCTCCGTAGCTTGCTAAGTGCGCTATTTTGAGCAATGATGGTTATTTACACCTCATATCATATGTAAACACTTGCATTACCACGGCAACGACTGATTTGAATTGCATTTCAAAGAGATGCATTATCAGCCCCGCAGTGGACAACGAAACCATAACTGTACCGGCCGGCTCGAATCGAATTGGTATTATATCTACAGAAACAAGGCCTTCAGCCTACTTTGCGTAAAGTGTCAACACTATTCTTTTCTGCCTTTTTCTTTCCTATTCGCTTCAAGTAATACTTAGTGAAGTCTCTTAATATTTTATAAAAAAAAATTCTCCTTGGTTGCTTTATATCTTGCATGCTTGTAGTTTCCTCCTAGATTAAAATATATATTATCAGAAAGACTTTCTCTGCTCTGTATGTCAGTTTCTTTTCCAAGGTGTGAGCAAGAAGCCAAAAAGTACAATCTCTTCCCGGTGTTGCATATTTAACTTGTCAGATGAATCAGGAGTGTAATCTCACCTAGAAGTCTTTGTCTCTTCTGCTGTTTTTTTTTTTTTTTAATCATTTTCTATGCAGTTGATTTGTCATTTCTCTATAACTCCTTGTCTGTCTATTCTGTTGTATTGCTGATGGAAGTGATCATAGCCAGTCCTCTGTCTCAGCTCGGCTGTGTCTCCGACATGTGGCACTGGCCGTAGTCCTCCTAGAAGAATCCGTGGAGCTGTGACAGTGTAAAGCTGATTAGACACAAACCAAAGATTCATTAGTTGTATTTAATGAAATAGAAATGAGTAGTGGGGATATTTGAATAAATTAACCTTCACTGCTTCCCCGGAGGCAGGAGACAAACTACAGAAGGGGCGAGGATTTATTTTTCCTTGGCCACTGATATGATAAGTCGATTGTATTATTGTTGCATGGGCTATGTTGTCATTTAACCCTGCCCACAGGAAGCAGCTGGTTGCACAGCATGATGTGGGCAAATAAAGTGAGTTTTCATGAAATGCACTAGGGCATTGTGAATTATTGGTTTTAGCTGTCCTTTTAACTTCTAGACTCAAATACAAGCACAGGCCTTTATACTTTTCTTTTCTGTGTGATTATTTGGCTGTGCTATCCGCAGGCTCAGCGTTCATCAGTATGCAGGTCAGGTGAAGTGTAATCGCAGTGCCTCTCTGTCTCTGAATCCTCTTCAGTACAGGAAGCAGAGGAAGTGGTTAGTGGTGATGGGGGGAGAACGACACGCTCAGGATTTTCCACATTACCTGGACCCTTGCAGATGCTTGTCTGTCTGTTCGGGGAGTCTCGCAGTCCTGCTGTCTCATCTCGTTTTTGCCGCCCATACCAGCTCACGTTGACTTTCAGTGTAATCCTGACCCTCCCTGGCCTCTCGACACACTGCCACAAGCTCACCTTAACTCCCCGTGGATCATCAGAAGCTCCAAATGAAGAGGGCATAAAGAGTCGGCTCTCCTTACGTCTCCACAGGCTTCTTACCTTCATGGATGTTAAAAGGTTTTACACTTCCAAGTTAAGCGATTCATCTTATGGAGGCAATAAGCACAAGAAGTGCCAGCAATATAAAGTTTCAGACATCATTCATAATAGTATCATAAAGGTAGCATAGTGAAAGCATAGAATAATAAACTCCCCAACTTCTATCCAAATTACATGCAAGAACACAGTGGAACATGAAAGCCATATTGAAATTTGCCAACTATGATCTGCTAGTATCATGAGTGTCCCTTAGGAATGAACTTCAGATTTCCGTGAACAGTGTTATTTTCAGTAAAATGAGCTCATGAAGTGGTACAAATCGATTTGATATTATTCTGACGTAGGTTGGAATGAATTGTAACATCACTGTCATCTGCGTTTTTTTTTTAAGGAAACTCTTAAATTGTGCATTAATGCGAGTAAAACCTCAGAGACTGCAAATCAGAATTGAAAAGCTTATGTACCTTACGCCACCAAGTATCACTTTACCTTATTTTTGGAAGATCTGTCACATTTTTACATTCTAAAATAATCGAAACGCATAGATATTCAATTGATGATATTCTGATACAGTTGTTATTGGTTATTCATGAAATGCATGTCTATAGCTACTCTCTAAAAATTCTGGATTATTTATGTTTTTAACACATTTGCTGGGTTAAGCTTTTGTTGGTTCATCTTATTGGGTTATTTTTACCTGGGTGCTGGGAAGTATTTCTTTAACTAAGCTGCTGTGTCATTTTTAATGCTGGGTTATTTTTTTTATTTACTGAAACAACCCAGCTGCTGAGTTACAGTCAGATCGCAGAAACGCAAGACCGCTGTCTGAGGTTAGCAGCTGTTGAAAACACCTAAATTAAAATGCTACTTTTAAATGTGACATTTTTATTTCTAAAATGCTTGTTAAATGACTTTAAATGTCTGTAATATTATAAAATATGCTGCCAAATAAATTTAATATTATATTATATTTATTTAATATTTAATATTTATTTAATAATAAATAATGTTTATTGCAGTTACCTCTGTGTGATTTTATTTTATTTTTTTAATTTCCAGCTCCTTTTAAGCCAGCAGTATAATAATTTTTAAACAATTGTTGATTTAAATAAAACAATATTGTATTGTGTAAAAATATTTATCCCAACCAGCTGGGTCAAAATAACCCAGCAGTTGTTTTTAACCCAGCATTTTTTAGAGTATACCACTTTGAGTCAAAAAGCATACAAGCAACACAAAAAGAAATACCCGTGGCTCCTGAGGATAGAGAGGGTTTATAGAGGTTTTTAATGCTCCTGGGGTAGTTTTCTGTTGCCCTTTTTAAGCCTTTCTGTCTCTCAAAGTGGCTAGCTATAGTGGTAGTATTTTATGAATCACTATGGAAGACTGTTTAAGCTAAAATATATTTGTACTGTTCTACTGAAAAAAGTTACCTAATGTGAATCTTGAATGGAATGAGGGTAAGTAAATGAACAGCAAACTTTAATTTTTGTTTGAACTATACCTTTAAGACAACAAAAGATGAAGTTAGAAAATAGATTTGAGTGTGTAGTATGTGCACAATTGTTATTCCTGCTACCTCTGTGCCCCATTAAGTGGTCGGTGTGAACACAGCTTTATGATATATGCCTCTTCAGATGTGACTTGCCTGCCGCCTTTGCAGTGTCTCTCTGACTAGTAAATTACAGAGACTAGTCTGGCATAGCTTGCAGATAAGCATAGCAGTGCAGTGTGAGTATTATCCAGCTGAAAAGGGCCAGAGGGAACTGGACACCATTTTTTTTTTTTTTTTTTTAGTAAGCAAATGTCAGATTTTCTGGTGGGAATACATTAACTTTTACTGGACCCCGCTGGAGCCGATCTGCATAACATTGACCTTCATTAGGGGCTGATTTAGGAAAGTAAGTTGTGTGCTGTTTGAAATGGAGGTGTTTAATTGAATTGTGTTTCTGCATGGATTGTGCTAGCTCGTGCTGTACGCTGTGGGCTCAGGCTGTGGAGGCAGGTGCACTTGTCAGGTACATGTAAGCTCTGGGCACAGCCTCAGGGGTGAAGCTGTGCGTGCGCTCTCTGGCCGAAGAGACATATCCCATTCACCAGCCACACTCGACACAGAAACCTCAACATCTAGCGACCTACCTACCTACTAGCAGTCAAATGTTACCAAAAACACAAAAAAACAAAACACAGTTGATATTGTGAAATGGTTAAAATTACATTAATTTAGAATTATGTGAGAGGTTGCCCCGGTAACGGCTGTAGACAAAGCAGCTCTGAGCTTACAAACGCTGCCTTATATGCAGGATGAAATGAAAATGACATTTAGTCTTCCTTCAGAAAAACAGTGATATAAAAACACTCACGCCTTGGTTTGATTTTTAAACATGCATTACGTGGCTGGAGCCGGCGGCGCTAACCAGACGGATAAACAAAGTTAATTTATTGCTGTGATCAAAGCTGAATTTACAGCATTGTTATTCCAGTTTTCAGTGTCACATGATCCTTCAAAAATCATTCTAATATGCTGATTTGTTGCTCAGTTATTTTTGGTATTTAATTATTAATAATGGTTTTTATTATTCTTTTCTGCTTAATATTTCATTGTTTTTATAAATATCAGCTTGTCTTTACTATCACTTCTGATCAATTTACTTTTTTTTTTTTTTTTTTTTTGTTTTTCTCCACAAATAATTTTTGCCCAAAATGTTGAATAGTAGGGTATCAAGGCTTGCACAAAACTATTAAGCAGCTGAACTGTTGTCAACATTAGTTATAATAACACCATGTCCTAACCAGATGTGACTCGACGCAGTGACACATGATGGAAGATATCTTTTCACATTAATCTATGTTTTTGTCCTAACCAGCAATGACAAGCATCAGGGATTCTCTTTTAGCAATAGCTTTGTGACATCGTGGCTGAAACAACAAACTATGACAATGATAATCTCATGTACCGATCTCACGTACTGTGATATATTCAGTAGCTTTGAATATTATTTTGTGTGGCCTTTATAAGCATATTGAAAGTGACAACAGATACCACAAATCTTAAAATCTGTGGAAAATAAATTCAAGCAAACGTACAGTAAAACTGTACACTCATTGTGAACCAACAACTGTAATCCATAACAAATATGCTATTAGTCACACAGTGCTTAATGATTTCTAATATTTATTATGATTTAAAATAAACAAACAAATTCTTCTATTGTAACAGTATCACTGTTTTACTGTACCTATAATTGTTTGTAATTTTACAAAATATGTTTTTAATATTATTTTTTCATCAAATGATCGTAGAATTGTGAGCATAGGAGACTTCCAAACCTTTGACCAGTATTGTTCATGATGCAAGCCGTCTCTCTGTCTCTGTTTTTTTTTCCCCTTGTGAACATCCTTTTCTCCTGAGCACGAGTGTGTGTTGAGGAGGGGAAATTGCTAATACTACGGTCCAGTCTGTGTGCTGCGAGTCTGATGGTGATGGTTTCGCTCCTGGCCCCCTGCAGACACCCGCTGAGTTTTGAAATCTAAAGATGACAAGTCTTCCAGCTGAGATGCTCAAGCACAGCTATTAGACTGCCATTGAGGAAAAACAACAGCTCAAATAGCAACCAGTGCAGGTTCAGCACACTGTAAAAGTGATTAGAACACTGCACTGTAAGGGCAAACTTTCTTTCCGTTTTTATCACATCGTGAAATGTAATCTTGTTGATCTGAAATTTCATATCATAGTGCTCTAAAATGATTCACATGAACACTTAATTCAGATTGTTGTTTTTTTATCTTTTTTATTATATATTTTTTCAAGGATATATTCAACAAAAATAGACATTTCTTTTGAGCAGCAAATCAGCACATTGAAATGATTTTTAAGACTGGAGTACTTATGCTGAAAATTCAGCTTTGATCACAGAAAGATATTTATATTGCAGATATTTTAAAATATTTAAATAATTTAAAAAAAAATATATATATATATACATTTAGTTACATTTATGTTAAATGCAGATCATATGAGAATTTCCTTGTCTGAAAAATGTAAAAAAAAAAAAAAATGAATAAAAAATCATTAACAAATAAATTTGAATAATACTGTAAAAAACGAATCAGTATTTTATGATTGTTTATTTTCTGTTATGTATTTAGTTAGTTATGTAGTAGTAGTCTTATAATGTGGAGTAGTATCAGTTATCTGATACTTTTTTTCAGGATCTTTCTTGTAATGGTTTGCCTGTATAATTACCTACAGTATTAAATACTGTATCAATATATTAAATATGTTCTCATTTTTAGTGTGCACAGGAAAAGTTGCCTGCATGTCACTGGACACTTGTCATGCTGTGTCTAACGAGAACAAGGTGTATCGTAGAGTGGTTAGTTTTCAGTTTCTCATCTGCTGGTGTTTACATGTTTGACTGAAGTTCAGCAAAGCACAGATGGTTATTCAGCAGTTAGGGTCTAATGTCTAAACTGTTTTTGTGGCCCGTACACCAAGCCAACAAAAAGCCACAGTGCGTTGGGCTGTTGTTGTACTTGACCCGTAACGAGCGGTGAAACTTTTGGAAATGTAATTAACTGGAGCAGATTAGCTGTCAGACGTCAGTATTTGCAGCCTCTATGGGCTCCTCTGTGCATCCACACATAGAGATCCATCTGTGCTGCTAGCCCATGTTTGTGTTTGTTTGTGTGTTCACGCAAGTTTTTAAAGTCATCTCTCCACCCCCCGGAGCAGTCTTTCATGTGTGAACCAGGGGCAGGTATAGAAAACACACACTGCACACCATTGATGAGAGTGGCCTTTGAGTTTCGCCACTCACCAAACACCCAATAAAGGGACTGCTGTGCTGGACACGCTCTGCTAAAAGCACGTTTACATCGATGTTTACACGCCGCGCATGCCTCCACCACCTTTAATTGATGAATTCACATCTCAGCCGTGATTCACACTTCTATGAGGCAACTGTTTTCACCCTCAGAGGTCAGTGGTGAGGACAGAAATGCAGAAACCCGATACATTTTAAAGAAACTGTTGCCTTTTGCTTCAACAAAGTGCTCTCTAATCATACCTTGCACTTAAATTCGAACACATCACACATTTTTTTTAAGCTGATTTTTGTAGGTTTCTGTACTGTACTTAAAAAGAAATATTTTGGTACCAGAAAATTGCCACAGTATCACCAGTTTCCAGGACTATATGAGCTCTAAATAAGCCTGAACTTTCTTGTCGACTCAGAGATACATTGTGATTGCATGGGGCCATTCACAAAGGACATGCTTTTGCATTTAAAAGCATTAAAATGGAATGAAGACTTGAACTTTCAACTCGAGCGCTGTGTTTTTTAAATGTGATAATGAAAGAGATGCTGCAAAAGGCACAAGACAATGAGTGCTTGTCCGTCTAGCAAAGAAAAACTAAGGAAAAGAACCGCAATGGAGTGCAAAAATGTGTTTTGTGTGAACAGCCCCCAAGACTTTCTATTTGATATAAAATAGCCTATATAAAAACAGTATATAAACCTATAAAGAGTTTATTTGCAAAAACTGATAACTCAGGTTTTTTTTTTTTTTGAGCAAGGTGCAAAGGCAAGGGCCTTTTTTGTCCTTTTCCTTTGTTTGTCCTTTCATTTGTAACCTAAGATATTGATTTAGACAGGATATTGCAGTATCAGAGCCTGATATCGTACCGAGCCAAACTTCTGGTATTGATCCAGCTCTAATAGACACAGAATAATTCCTCACACATTTCTGTAAGCTGGGTCAGTCAGGCAGCTTGTTTATTCATCTTTCCAACATTGCTGTCGATCTCTCACGGTCAGTAGTATATTTGCTAATGCGTTAGATGTTCTGCTAGGAATAGCCACACATTCTGTTCATCGCACAACTCTGATCTACATTCCAGCACCACACCTTCCTGAGTGTTGCTTGTAGACCTTGTGACGAGTTATCATCACCACTCTCAGGGGCATAAGTGGAAAAGTGCTTGCTTAAAGCTAATTTTGGATCTGGTTCTCTGAGCTGCCCACATTCAGTGTAACAATAGAGAGGCAAGGACGGGCTGCCAGTCGACCTTGAGAAATTACAGCCCTCCCTACTCGCCATTATTTATTTCACAACATCTGCTGGCCAGCACGATGCTGCCCAGTGTGAATCTGACCGCTTCAGTACCTCAAGAATGTAACCCTTGTACAATTATATTAGTGCATTGTTGGCTAAGCAGTGCAATGTGACCTCTGTATGGACTGCAACTAAGTGCCTTCTTCCCCAGGGCAGCTATTCAGGTACTTGCGCCCAAGGCTCAGATTGGTTGTTGGAGAGCCTACAAAGTTGTTTTTTTTTTTTTTTTAATTTTCCTATGGCTTTAGTTCTGAAAAATAAACAGTGCTGTGGAAAGTTACTTTTAAAAGTAATGCATTACAATATATTTTGTTGTGTTATTTCTAATGTGTTACCCCCAACACTGAAAGATATGTAGAGATGGAAATATAAGGTCAATTGTGTAGCATTGTTCCATTTTGACATTGAATCCCATCAGTGTAGAATTCGGGTGCCTCAGTGTGATGTTTTCCCATTTTTGTCATGACAGAGAAAAAGCAGCAAGAGTCTAGATAAATTTGTCAGGTCAGTGACGTTAATACTCTGTGACATACATTTGCCCCCCTCTCTTTCTCAGAGACAGAAAGACAGGGTCTGATCTCTCAGTTAAGTTGTTTTATAAGCTTTCAGAAGATTAATGGCTCAGCTTGTGCCCTGCAGACCAACATGAAGAAGCTCTTCCATTCCCTGGCCTCTGCTGTTTAAATGGACTTGATGGAAGCATTTCTGCTTTTGAATAAATCATTTATGAGGCATTGCTGCAGCTGGTATTAATAACATCTGTGTTGTAAAAAGGATGATGGCTGTGAAGGAACACCACTTAGAACATTGAAAGCAGGTGTAGCCAAGTAAAGCCAGGTCTCTGTGAGCGAGCGAAACATTTCAGAATCTTTAACAGCTCTGTTTCCAGTAAGGAGCTACATGTGTTTCTCCTCCGTGCTTTAGCATTTGGCTTTGGAGCAGCGACGACTTCAGCTGCCAGAGTCTCAAAGGGCTTCTGGCCTTTTGTAGCGCTAGACTTCTCGCTCACTGTAAAGGAAGTTTAGTGTCTCCTTGAACCTTTACAAACTAAAAGCCGGAATTATTCGTTCCACACAGAAGATGTTGTTTTTTGAGAAGGCAGTTGTTCATTTCCGTTGAATTAATTGCCAGCAGGTTTTGGGATGTTAGCTAAATGAGCTTCCCAACCTTTCACTTAGTTTAATGAGAGAGAGTTCATGAAGTCCAATTACCGATTTGCTAATTTGTTGTTCTTATTTAAAGTGGCGTGTAGTACACTTTGCACTGTTCTTCTGACATAAACTTTGATTTGGTACCTGCTCAAGGTTCATGGCTCAATCCCTGGCATTTAAACCTGTAAGCTTCCTGTTACAAGCCCAGATTTCCATATTTTGCCATATTTTTTTCTATTGGCATGAAGTCTCTTTGAGCTTATACTAGCGAAGAATCACCTTATTAGACAGGAATAGTATGCTAGACATACACATACTGTTTAATTCTAATTTCTAAAGACTGTTGTGAAAGGATGAATCACAGTTATTGCATTCTGTTAACATATCCCAGGCCTTTTTGTATGCAATATACAGAAAGTCAGAGAACTGACTGTCCAGAAACCTGTCCTCTCAGGCAGACTAAACTGTACCGTGCATTCATCATTTATAACCCTGAGATATTTAGCCATACTCTAACCTCAAGCCTTTGGTTTACCTCCTCACCACTTAAAAGGCCTGGGTGGCACAATTCCATAATACAGGTTTTCTGAGGCCTTCTCTGTGGGGTCCCATTCCTGTAGGCGTCCCTCAGGCAGCATCCCAACAGAGAAGACCCGTCCTGCCGACTTCGCCTTTGATGCGCTGAGCTTGAGAATATACAGCTTCTCTCCAAGCGCTGATGTGTACAGAGCAGCATGCACAGACCACACCACACCGACTGTCATCGTGATTCAGTTTCATCTCTGAACACCAGAGATCTTATTATCTGTGCTGCTGCACTGATCCAGCTAATTTGGCAGCATCAGTGGCATGTGTTGAGCTTAAACCATAGCTCGACACACCAGGAGGTGCTAAATCCAAGACTGCATGAGTGTGATTTGTGTTTATTCATGCGATACAACAGAACTTCTGGCATCCGTTGTGTTGCAAAGCCTTAGAGTGCATCACAAGACTCGTTCCGCTGCTTTACTAATACAGTCTTTAGCGGGAGGGATGAGACCTCAGTCAGCCCTGCTGGTGTTGTCATTATTATTATTGATTCTCATTTATTCCAGCTGCGAAGACTGCAGTGTTGCCCATTGGCTGGTGTTAAGCGACTCAGATGCTTCACAGCTGCGGCGACTGTCAACTTCAGCTCAGCGTGGATGGGATCAATGAAGCACTGAGAGAAAGATGGGCTGGCACGAGAGATTGGACGTGTGACGTGCCAGAGGATATGAGATTGGCACAATGTGCCTTTGTTTGTTTTCTTGCGGTGAGAAAATGTTCCTCATCTGGACTCGGTCTGGACTTTTCTTTCATGTGTGCAGTTAAGTTTAATTTACATTTCCTGTGGGGGACAGAATCATTTTCCGGGATGTTTAGTCTGTCATCTTGTTTGTTGTGTCTTGGAAATTAGTTTTTCATCTTATTTTATTTCACGAGTCCTGTGTTTTCAAATCCGTATCTGATTTCTGTCAACAGCTCTTGTAGTCGTTCGCACCCATCTCTTGTGCCGGCTGTCCTTTTGCGTTCAACCTCTAAATCCCCTTCTGCCACCAGCCTGCTGTTATTTGTTTTCACTGGCATCATGGGAGTGATATTCTTCCTTCAGTGTTTTCTTTCATAAGAGGAGAAGTGAGTTTCTGACCAGATGTTAAACACCACTTTAGCAACTCATCCATCTATAAGCGAATGGAGGACTTGGGGATAAAGCCCAGATTCCTCAGGGCTTGGAGAAGGTTGGTCCATGTGTTCATTCTCAGAAGACTCCAGTGCCTCAAAACTGAATTTTTCTAATACATTTGCTCTGTTAGTTTCTTTCTGCTCATTCTCCATCTCTCTATTTGGCTCTGATTCCCTGGAGACTCTCAGAATGAATTGATCTCTAAACCGAGTCTAATTAAACAGGCTGGTATAAATATGGTGTCTGCTCTCAGTTTAAAAGTGGCTGGTTTACAAGAATAATTGAAACATTTTTCATACCTGAGAGGAGGCTCTGCAGCGAAAGACCTACCAGATGGAGGTTGCAGGACAGGAGCAAACAAACAGACATGATCTGTCTCGACTGCCGCATTTGATCACAGGATGTTAAATTTGTATGTATTTGTATGTTTGGGTTACACTTTATTCTAATAGTCCACTTTAAGGCCCATTCACACCAAGCACGATAATATTAAGATAATGATAACTATATCTGCCACTTTAAATTCTCCAGTGCGTGATAGCAGGATTGATTCTGATATCGTTTCTCTGTGTCTTTGTCCTTATAGTTGTGATGAAGACACTGCTATTCTTTAACATTGATAATGATTTTTAGAACTATATCTTTATCGTTATCTTTAGCGTTATCGTGCTTGGTGCTTTAGACATATATTAACTATAAGTAACTTTGTGACTACATGTCAACTAATTCTCATTCATTTTGCAACTACTTGTCTACTAACTCTCAGAGTAGACTGTTAGGGTAGGTTTAGGGTTAGTAGAATAAGTTGACATATACTTGCAAATATTGTAATAGCCAGTATGTAGTGATATTGTTGTGGACCCATCACAAAGTGTTAGAAGTTATTAAGCAGACAGTCTACTAATATTCTAATGGCTGTTAGTTGACATGTAGTTGCAAAGTTAATTGCTTTTAGTAGAATATCTGAAGTGGACTATTAATATAAAGTGTTACCTGAGTTTGCTGTGAACCGCTGAAAACACAGAACCATGAGCTGCTTGTGCGTAAATGAACACAGTGCTGCGTTTGGCTCTGAAACATTTATTTCAACAATACTTTTAGTAGTTAAAACACAGCCTTTTGCATTTTGATAAGTGCACTAAGCCAAATTGGGACACCTTTTTTTGTGTAACACTAAACAATTAATAAAACAACAGAAGAGGCATAACATTCGGCCTCTGCTATGAGAAACTAACAACAATAACACTTGCCATTGTGATAGGTTCGCTGCTAGAACACCACAAGACATTATGAAGGTATCGTGACAACTTCTGACACCGTTCACAGCAGCTTACGCAACACCTTCATGAGGGAAAACACAAAGAATTGCTTTATTTAATGGATCCACGCAAGCCAGAGGTTTTGGTCCCTGATGCGCTCTGAGTCTTTGTGTGAACTTGTAAGAGAGACAGTAAACAGAATAAAGAAGGAAACTTTCTCCTCTTTACACAGTGACATTTCCCTGTTGCATTGTGGGTAGAAGAGCGCAGAGGCGATTATATTCCTCCCTCAAACTGTTTGTCTTGTCTTGTTTATAAGCACACAACAGTCCTCTCCCAAATCGAGACACGGAGGCCCGATGGCGAGGCAGGAACACGTCGTTCCTCTAAAGCGCAGTGGTACGTTGTGATGGTAATGTGATTGAGAAGCAAAGAATGAGTGGTTTCATCACGCCACACCTGATGCGAAGCGCACTGTTCTGCCTTTGGATGCTGTGAGACATTTGAAATTCCTCTGTAAACACATTAGCGAATCACTTGTCTTAGGTTACAGATAGAGAAACATTCATCAAATCCGTTGCCTCTGCGCATCCATAAATGCATGAGTCTCATTTGGTGTCAGAGGCCGCCGGCTGACTGCGAGTCCCCAACTCGGAATTACTAGAGATCCCCCCCCCCCACCCCTCCCCCGTCACATCTATCGCTCCTCATCTTCCACTTCATCTCTCTCTCTCTCTTTCAAAGATAAGAGAGTGTTGTGCAAGTTATCCTGCTGCTGCGCTGAGTATGTGATCTGCATCCGTCTTTCTCCTCTGTGGCCATCAGGAGCAGGAACAGTAATACTCATTTAAATCTCATCAGCGGCTCTATTGAAGCATTTCCATCTGCAGCAAGAGAGCAGTGTCAGAGCCAGAAAGCAACCTAATTCCTTTTTTGTCTGCCTCTCCTAATCTATTTTTTTTGGGATGCTGCTTGCGATCAGGTATTCAGATCTTCAGATTGAATTTAGCTTAGTTATCAGTCATTCTTACTCAGCAGAACTGGATGTTCTTTCATTTATTGACTTTTCCATGCTTTTTCCATAATATATAGCCCTTGTCTGCATGGTTAGTGTTTATGTGCCTCTTTTCTGTCATGGGTGGTGGTTTCCTCTTGGCGTGTATGAACAAAATTTGTCCAACATGGGCCGAAGAAACATCAATCAGAGATATTTATATGCTCTCTGCGCCTGGAGAGCTATTAGGGGTCACGTAAGGTTCATGGACCCCTAGATGAGCAGCTCTCTGCACGTCTTGATTTACTCGCTTGCAGACTCAAAAGTCTGCTCTTACTGTACCTATATAAGGAGGTTTTTAGTATTATTGTCAGTGACAGTTTGTTTTGTCTGTGTTTGAGTGGCAGAATAACCAGCAGCTATGCCTGGTCAATACAGCTTAAAAAAAAAACAATGTCAATATATGTCTTAATATTTGTGTTTTTGCTTTGAATCAAAAATGTATCTTCCAAAAACCAGAGGAAACAAAAGAGATCAAACAGCCAGAATGTTTTTCACATTACTGTTTGATTACATTGATATATGATATATGCTATTTCATGAAGAGCATTATATTTACAATACATAATTCTAATAATATTTGAATAATTCTAATCCCACTAATCCCCATCCACTAGATTGGCTCTCTCTCTCTCTCCTCTTCACCTGTAGCTGGTGTGTGGTGAGCGCACTGACACCGTTGTCCTGTGGCTGCCTTCGCATTATCCAAGTGGATGTTGCACACTGGTGGTGTTTGAGGAGAGTTTTTACTGTTTTCAAATGAGCTGGATAGCGTAACCAAGTCTAACTAAACCTAAATCTATGAATGAAAAAGTCACTAAACTTCAATAAATATGCAGTTTCCCGCCCGGCCCTAACAGCTGATGTCATTGACAGGATTGATCTGGACCGACTGCATCATTACAGAACATCTTATGTCATTAACAGCTCATTGCATGCCAAGGACTTCTCGCTCCTGCAGCATCAGTGAGAGCTTGCGAGAGCTTCAGCGCTGTTTAAATTAGTCTTCAGCCACCCTGTTTTTCTGTCTCTTCTTGTGCTGTCATTCTCGCGCAGCGCTGCTCTACAGTCACCTACTTTACTTATCTGCTTTTTTACACTCAGTTACCTCCTTCGTTCAGATCCCGTTATTTCTACAGTCTTGCCTTTGCTATCTCATGCACACGAGCAGTGCGATGTCGGAGGGGTTGCTCACTGCAGAGGGCAGATGTGGCAGATTATGACGCAGAGTTTTGAGCTGTGCCCTCTGAACTCTGTGTCAGGCTGTTTCTCAGTTTCTCTCTCTCTGTATCTCTCTCATCATACAGGATATGCAGTGACAGCCCCCCAGCCCCACAGTTCTGTATCCTTCAGGCAAATAATGCCAAGCAAAACAATGTAAACCGAGAGGCGTAATGAATATTTCATGAAAACAGACCAGCATGCATATCTCAGACATCACTCTGTATTCTAAACAGCACGTAGCGCACGCTGCTGTGTACCAGGACAGGAAGTTAGTAACATACTAGGAACTTATTTTGTAAAATGGACACAGAAAAACTTTTTTTAAAGTACATTTAAAGAATATTTTATACATTAGTATGTCAAAATCTTATGGGTTGTTTGTTTTATTTGATATTGTTGAATGTTTAAACTGTATTTGCCATATATTAGCCAGTGAAGCTGGTGTGGCAGTCTATTTAAATATAGCCACAAACTGACATATATTGTTATCGCTAAAGCTTTCTCTGTAATTTATTATCTTTGCAGTCTTGTCGTGTTTTATTATCGAATCCATCTTTCGTTGGATGGTTTTGTTGTCTTTCTCGTGTCCTTGTGCATGTCTAGAACGGAAATGGAGGGAGTCCTTAGGTATTGATTGCTGTCTCAAGAACGTTTCCTAATTTAGCATCAGAACCTGCAGTCAATTTCTGTAATGGAATTCACAGAGGGGTTAATAAAGAATGAGACAATGTGTGTGTGTGTGGATAATCCTGTCTTTGTGGCTTTCAGAGCAGAAATATGCCGCCATTGAAATGAAGCTGCACCATTAAATTAGTCTTAAAGGGCCATTTCTGTCCTCACTTCATGAATCATTCTCTAGCAGGCCAGACAGAAACATAGGAAACTTTTAATCAGTTCTCCCTCATGTTGGTACGTTTAGTCACTGCTTCGGCCCACTTGCCCACTGACTGTTTCTGACCATACACAGCTGAGGCATAGCGCACATTAAAAATCGAGAGCGCACATAAAAAGAGGGTGGGCGGGGGGGGTTCTTTGGAAATTTCTGTGCTGCTGTAATGAGAAAATCCAAGGAAGCGTTAGTGCTATTTTATGAGATCTGTAAGATATGCAAGAGGCTTTTTGTAGTATGCACAAGGCTTTATATCAAGTAAATGTCCAAGTACAAGGTTTTTCTGTCTTCTTTTTTTTTATGCTAAAGCCCTAAAATATGTGAGGGACATTCATCCTTTAATGCAGTAACAGACACGTGATTAATATATAAGGACTCATTTATACACAGCACAGTAAATACATGTTTACTACCATCTAAAAGTTTGTAAGATTTAATTATTTATTTGTATTTATTTTTTGTATATAGTATAATTTTCAAGTGAGATTTTGTTGCCACATAAATAGCACAACTAAACATTGATAATAAAAATAAATAATTTATTTCTTTTTAAAGTTTTTATACAAATTATCATCAGTTTCAAACCTAAAATTAGCAAGCTTTTATTTTGGCGGGTTGCCACCGCCAGTTTTGAAGCACTTCAGTGAATTGACAGTTTTGCATTGAAATCGGGAGCGCATAGCCAAGATTTATGCTTTCAGTTGAGATCTTATATCGTGTCGTAACTACAGTACACGTCACACCGCTACGCACGATAAAAGGTCCATGTTAATCAGAGCTTTTGTCCTAACTAGCCATTACGACGACATGCAAAATCTTATTTAGAAATGGTTTCTATTTCCATGATGTCGCGGATAGATACAAATTACATGAAACGTTTCTGCGTTAGCAGCTGTCAGTGTCGGTATGCAAATGAGTGGTTTGAACTTATTTACCCAGCGCATTTCTTATTTCGGTCGCGCACCTGTGCACCATTTATGTGCGTGTTTACAGAACATGAAGACTTATCAAGTTTATCTGTTCTTTCCCTCTACAGGTCTGAATCCGCTGCCCTTTGACCCTGCCACGAACAACGAACCCCTGCAATTCAACAGCTCCAATGGTCCTCTGGTCTCTGACTGTCCTCTGGAAAACGGAACAGAAAACAGCAAAAAGAGGAAAAGACCCAACCTTCCTCCAGGTACGCTGAATGATTTCCTTTGGCCTCAGACCACGCTCACTCACACTCACCGGGCCCTACAGTCGTCAACTGCATTCACATCGTTATTTCTGCCGCTGCTCTTTTCCTGACCTTTGAATATGGGAGGTGAAGGCCTGGGGGTCCTGCTTTCTCAGAGACGTTCACTTCAAATTATCGCCTTCATTAAAACGTCAGAACAGAAACCTCAGGTTATTTCCACTTTTCTAGTAGCTTTGATCTCATAATTTGACATAAACATTGAGGTTAATAGAATAAAAATCTAATTAAAATATGCCTTGAATTCAGCACTAAAAATAAGTGACCAAAGTGCGTATTTCTTAAGCAGTGGCTCGAACATTTCTGCTTGTATCTTCTCACAATTATGACTAACATCTTGCAATCTGTATTTTCAAAATGCAAGAGCAAATCTGGATATATGCCAGCCATGAATAGAGACTCTGTCTGACGCTGATAACCTTCAAAATTACACTTGAAAAGTAACGCCCAGGGAATTTTACAAACCTTTCTGATGCAGGTCGGCTCAAATGAACAAGAGCCTATTCATATTCATGCTAATGTTAATGGCGTACTAATTAATTGAACTGTGATTAGCTGAAAGAAATGGATCTTCGAAAGGCTACTTAATGTTTCTGGTTGTCAAGGCAACTTAATTGGATCAGATTAATTGTTAATGTTGATTAGGCAGGCTTTTTTCCTGTTTAGCATTTTAAAATCTTTATTTATGGCCACATGACCAGAGCAGGTGAAATTAATTTACAGTATGTCACCATTCATTTGAAGGACAGTCCACCTGGATAATGTAAAACTTTCTTTTTTTCCTTTTTTTTATGTGGGTTTTAACCTTGTGGGTCTGTCATTCGCTTAATAATTGTTCTTTTCAGCCATCATGTGTTTCCACACATGCTTCTCTAGGTAAATATGTTCTCCATTTGAAGTCTGTCGCTCTGATCTCCAGGCCCTTGATGGTCATTTCTCCCTCAGGAACACTGCCCCCATTCATGACTTGAAGTGACTCTGATTAGGGATAAATGGCAGCAAGTGACGGTGAGCAGAGCTTCTCATCGTCGTATATGCTCATAGAATTGATACAAATGGAAGTGAAATGGGCTCATATTGTGTTCTGGTCATGGTGAAGAGCTGCTTGTGCAGATCAAAGCTAGCCAGCGAGCTTTAGATCAAAGCTTCCTAGCGCTAATCTAATCTGCCCATTTCAGAACACTTTTTTCTTTAGTGCAAGGACGTCATTTGAGAAAGGCTTGGATGAGCTGTATTCACCATACACCGAATATTTAGACACTCCGGAGTCCGCCGGCTAAAATGGAAGTCAGTGAGTTAATAGGGTTCGGACAAATTTTTTTATTGTTCTGCTGAGGTTGAAGAAGAGCTTTTAAGAGTTTGTCCTTGCTCATTTAGAAGAGGGGGATTTGAATCTGACGTCCTGTAAGATGTAGTCTTGGCTTAGTGATGAGCTCTGTTGCTCATGCAGACAATGTCATTTTAATCTGGCTCGCAACACTCGCTAATCTTACTCCTCATATTACTTTCTGTACTCTTCTTTAATTAAAAGAGGCAAAAGCCTAAAACAGGACAATGTAGCGGTGCTCATTCAGACAATTTGTATTCAAATCTGGCTCGCAATATTCCCTGCTCGTTTTTCTTAATATTGTCCTTTGAATGATAAACAACTAAAAATAAGACTTTTTAGAGTGTTGGAGCTATGGCTCAACGGAAAGCTGTGTGCTTATGCAGACAATCTGAGTTCGAATCTGGCTTGCAACATTCTCTAATATTGCTCCTCTTATTGCTTTCTGCACTCTCCTTTAATTGAAAGAAACAAAAGACTAAAATAGGACCCTGTAGTATATCAGTGCTGTGGATTAACACAAAACTGAGATGTTCATGCTGACAATTTGAGTTCAAATCTGATGCGCCACATTTCCTATTTTTTTCTCTGCTTATTATTCTTCTTTGAATGAAAATGTCAGAAGACTAAAAATAAGTATTTGTAGTACGTTTGTAGCCATGGCCTAACAGACAGCGGAGGTGTTAATGCAGACAATGTGAGCAACAACTTTGGCCTCTTTACTCTCTTTCCACTCTTTTTACGCTTTCCACTTGGCGTAAACAACGTAGATCATGCACATGCTTGTGCTTTCCCCTGGATGTAAACAAGGCTGATTACGTCAAATACGTTGAAGCGTGCGTATGCGTTGCATTGTGATACTTTCTAAAATGGCAGAAGACGTAAGTCAGGCTAGAAGAATGGTTGAGTAAATGATGTTATTTTTGTTTTCTTCGCACAAAAAGTACGGTAACACTTTTTTTCGATAGTCCATTTAGACATTCTACTAACTATAAGTAACTTTGTAACTACATGTCAACTAATTGTCATTAATTCTCAACTACATATCTACTAACTCTCAGAGTAGACTGTTAGGGTAGGTTTAGGGTTAGTAGAATAAGTT
>JAUMHE010000063.1:16905024-16919255 GCA_032359235.1 Enteromius mattozi | reverse complement strand
TATATATATAAAATACTAATAATAGTTAAATAAATAATTTCCTATTTCATTATTTAAAATGTTATTTTTAATAAATGCATTTATACCTACTCCATTCTGCATAAAATGGTTCTAAATCTAAAGGCCACTTCAGGTACCTTTTTGTGCCACGTATGCAGTGCAAATTTGACTGATAACAACTCAACACATCTATAATGTCTGAACTGACCAACCAAAGAGAATAAAGGAGTGTTGTGAGTCAACTGTCCACAACAGGCCTGAACTAGCTGAGGTACCAGCACAAAAAGTCACAAAATCTACAAATATACAAATTCCCTGAAAAAAAAAAACATTGAGAGATCATATTTGTCAGTATCACACACCCCTAGTGAATATTCAGGATAACACTCAGCCCTTGTAACTACAGGGTATTCTAGACGAGCACACTGTACTGTGTGTTTTTACTCTGCTTCGGTCTGGCTTGCACTTCCCTGTGATTAATTATTCAGAATCTCTGACCTGCTGTTCTCTAGCAGCTTCAGTCTTCTCATGCCACAGACAGTGTCGGCACATGGTACATTGTGAGCAACACGGTTTTGGATTGCAGTATTGGAGATGATGGTATTCTGAGATGGCTGGCCTCTTATAAGTCATAAGAAGATGTTTCGGCAATCCTGGTGATGTTAAGTTACAGTAGGTTTAAGGACGGTATGAAACCTCTCCCACTTCTGTTGACTCTCCATTCACAGTCACTCATTTATTAGCTTTAGCTCACTTTCCTAGTATAAAAGAGACTCCTGTGTTTCTGTAAACATCTTCCTCCACATCCACTGTTATTCTACAGTTTATTATTTAGAATTTTCGCCTCTTTCTGCCCTCCAGAGCAGGTTTCTCAGCTTCTGCTGTTGTGCCGATCTCACCTCATGGGGACCTGTGGGCTGAGTCTAGTGCAGCTGCTCTTGACTCTGCATTCATCTGTATAAATAAGACTTCTGCTATGAATGCATCAAAGAGATATGTGTTATTGCTCTTTGGGGGGGTCCACAGGCCTTAACCACAGCAAATTTTTATGCCGCTCTATATTTCCCGTCTCCTTAGGCAGGGAATGTGGGTCTGCTGTGTGATACATTATGCTTGAGCAGCTCCACGGGATTCATGGGGAGCTCGTGTTATGATCAATATCATCAGGAAAGACAGCTAATTGGAACAGACTCCAGCTGAGCTCAGACTATTTTATGGCTGAGATTTAAAGCCACATTTACATTTTTTCCTCCACGTAGCAGTCACATCTGTTTACAGAAACTCTATCTATCTATCTGTCTATCGGTCTATCTATCTATCTATCTGTCTGTCTATCTGTCTATCTATCTATCTATCCCTCCTTCTCTCCATCTCTCCATCTCTCCAGTCTCTCCAAGCTCTCTGTATATCTGCACAAATCAATTATTCTTTTACTAATATTAAAGAAACTTTCTGTTTTCATCCCCGTTTCCTCAGACCACTACGCAGCTTTGTAGATTTCATTAGATTGTGGTAGTGTTGCAGAGCCCATATTGAGAATCGACTGCTTGCTTCTGGTGAAGTAAATATGTTATTTGCAACATGCTTCAGCTGTATGAATCCGAAGCCTAGGAAACCATGCTTTAGACATTGCTCACTGATCTTGACCTGTCAGTTTATGAGCTGTTTGATATGCCACCTACATCTCCTGTTTCAGATTTGTCAGTCAATAACCAGCAGCCTGCAGCAGTCATCAGGGAATCAGTGTCCTTTGCTGCTGATATGAGATGACTGTTTTTTAGTGTCTAAACAGAAGACATCTGAAATGGTTTACCGTCTAGATTTAGCAGATAACTGTAATTCAGTTTCTAATGTAGTGATAACCGAAAGTACTTGATATAGCAGAACATTTACAGTCAATCCTGCAACCTATTTAAGTGTTTCTCCTAGGTTTAAGGCTTTTATTTGTTATTTTTCTGGAAAAATAAAGGGGATTACAGTAATAGTAATATAGTATTACTATATTACAATAGTAATATATTTGTGATGCAATGTCAAGTTAATCCAAACTTTTATTTTGACGGGTTGCCATAAATACCTTTACCGTTCTGTGAGTACATGATATGAGAGTAGATTTACTCAAATGAAACATGCAGAGTTCATATGTCAAGACATTCAGAATCTAATTTGTAGTTTAATATTGACAAATACTAGTGCGGAGCGGGAGTGTCCTCACTTGTGTGTGCGTTTGTGTGTGTGTGTGTGTGCGCGCGCATTGGGGCGGAACTGCACTGTGCGTAATACAGAGAGCGCAACGTAGTGTAGAGACAGAAATGCAGTAGGGATAAATGTCGGAAATGAGATAAATGACATAACATTATTTAGTTTGTTTAATAAAACAACAAGGTATAGATCTGTTCTATGAAAAAGGTAAACTTCTGTTGTGATCTGGCACTATAGAGAAGATAAAATTAAATGAAATTAACTTGACCTTCAAGGGGGGCAGAAACACTGTATTTAGCGTTGGTCTCAAAGCTGATTCTTACTGCTTCTGATACTAATGCTATTCACTCCTCTTTCCAGAGTTTTAATGTAACATCTGTTGAAACTTTTATTAGACATTCAGTTTAAC
The DNA here is from genome assembly GCA_032359235.1 of Enteromius mattozi. Lineage (NCBI taxonomy): Eukaryota > Metazoa > Chordata > Actinopteri > Cypriniformes > Cyprinidae > Enteromius > Enteromius mattozi. The sequence goes on along the minus strand of JAUMHE010000063.1, from coordinate 16,916,644 downwards.
ACAGTTCTTGACACTGGGCATTGTTTGATGCTGTATTTATCAAATCTCACCGTTATACTAGTGAGTTTGTGGTACAAATATAATGAGTGCATTGTGCTTGAACGTGTGGAGCTGCTATATTCACGTCTGGTGTTGTTTGGAAACAGCTGTGCGGCTGTCCCAATCTCAGTGAAATGAGGAAAATAATGGTTCTACAGGCCAAAATCTCATCTGTCAGAGCAGATCTTTGCACAGCTCAGACTCTGCACTCTTGGATTAGTGGGGTAAAGTGATTTCCGGCCCCCAGAATTCCTGCCCGTGTCAGGGGTGAATTGCAGTGTGAAACTGCAGGTCTTCGGTTGCAGATTTCCCACAAAGACACGCTGACTTATTCAGCTGGGAGATGGTTTGCATGCCTCATTTGAGAATAGCCAACATGCCTCACGGGGTCTAACTGTGTCATTCTTCAGCGGTGCTGCTGAGGGGGACGTTTGCAGAGGAAGGCAGAGAGCACGGCAGCGGTCGCCAGCAGCTCTCCACTGTTAAATGCCAGGCTGATTTTTCTGACTCTCTTGCTCTTTTGATTGATGGCTGCCTTTTAATGCAGCTGCCCAAAGCGAAACAAGGTTTTAAAAGTATTGCATATCATTAGTGGAATATCCAACATGCATTCCAGAGCAGCATCAATATTTTAAGTGTTCAAAGTAATCTCACAGTAAATAATTCAAAAGATGTTCTTGCGTTTTGCCATAAATTTTGTTGGTTGTTTTTCGGTTTCTCTTGCATAATTTGAGAAGATAGTCACTGTTAGATATTTAGCACTGAACTAAACACAACTATACAAGTTGTTCCAAACCTGCATGACTCATGCATGTGGAATACAAAAGAATATATTTTGAAAATCTTCAAAACTTATAAAATGTGTGCATTGAGGTAATGAACACTGAAAATGCTGTAAATAATAGGAACTTTAGTATCTGAATTGTTTAAAAGACATTCGCTTCTTTTCCATCAAGTCGTGATAAAATGTATAACATCGCACAACATCCCACTGTGTAATGGGCTGAGAAAGCAAACTGACAGTAATTAACAGGAGATGGCACTTAAAGAGAAATGCAAAAATAGCCATTTCCCTGTGCTGTGCAGATTTGTGTTTCTGACGCCTGTTTGTTGCATAAAACAATGACAATCACTTTCTTTTTTTTTTTTTTTGGAGTATCTTGTAAGAATAAAAAGGGAAATCGGGGAATATTCTTACGTTTAATTTACCTTATTTAATGTATTCTAATTAGCTCTTTGGTTGATCTATGTAAATGAATCACAAGGATTCGCACAGATATGATTTTCCTGAATTTGAAATATGGAATACACTCTATTGACTAATACGTCTAGCGTTTTAGCACAATTAGCGTATTTTAACAGTTTAGTTTATTTCGTGGCCAACAAATTAACATAAACTCTAGCGTTTCTTTCTTTGTAAAAGCAGGGTAGCTTAGGATCTGAGCAATATTTGACTTTACAAAACACAATACTTGAGACAACGATCCTTAATAATGAAACACAATTTATTATTGAACTATTCTCGTCTGCGAAATCCAGGCACTTCTGGTTGGCTGCGGTCTTTCTGACGTCTTTGAGGTCTGTAGCAGATTGGTTCTTAGGAGTTCGTTCGCAAGTTGGTAGCTTTGGACTTTAGCAGTTCTGTAAACAGTTCGTTGCGATGATGTCTGAGAGAAGGAGGCGAAGATGTGACGAAGAGCGTGCTGCACGGCTGAGTTTCACTTCTCTGAGTTTCTCCAACTGGCTCCGCCGGTTCGCCGTTTTCCTTCTTGAAGTGTAGATGATGCTCTTTGTTTTGGAGAAGATGCACACGGAGCTTCCTTTGGGCTCCATGTTTTAACCTGTGGCTTTTGCTCCCGCCCACGAGGGGGGCGGCCGATCAGTTCAGTGCTGCAGGGTGGGTCTTTTGCCCTGAATGGTTCCTCGTGGTACATACATTGACCCGATGGATTAGGGTCTTACATGTCCGACGACTCATTGTTTATGCGTTGGGTCACGGATGTGGAGCTGTGAAGGCTATCAACCAGTGTTGGGCTGTTTGGTTAAACAGCAGTATGTGTTAAAATCTTCCCCGGGGGGGGGGTGTCTGTAGTATCTGTCTCTGGGGTTTCTCTAGACAGCGTGGCGTCAAAGGAAATGCGGTTAAAGTTTTGGTCCTTTTGGTTAGGTAGTGAGACTTCAACTTCAGTTTATGACAATTTTCCGCATTTCAGGTGCACTGGTCCCTCACAATCTGTACTTTACTCAAGTTTTTATTTCAGACAACCTTTACTTTTACTCCACTACATTTCTTACTAAAATGTATACTTTTACTCCGATACATTTCCCTCAAGCAAATTTGTTACTTGCTACAAAAGAGTCACAAGAACATAGATGGGAAGAAAGCAGGTTTGAAGACCTTTGCTTATGCAAACAAGTGCGCACACAACCGTGGATGATTTAATTTTCCACTCAAGTCGAGTCTGGGCTGTGAGATACAGCATCGACTGTGATAATATGGTAAGTGTTGATGTAATGATGTGCAATCTGATATTATCAAGTAGGCTATATCACCGACTCACACACAGATTGCACGCACGGCGATAAGTCTATTGAAACTATTAAAGCATTTTAAATTGGAGACGGCAAAAAGTTTATGTATACTTTTTATATTTATATCATTTAATATAGCTAACTTCAGTATCTATCTACAGTATATCACACAAAGCGTACCGTTTGTTCTGCAGATATCAGCATGAACACATTCAAAAATAATTTTATACAAGTTCAGTAAAGCAATAAGTGACTTACAGTTTAGACATAATATTGTTAGTTTTTTTCTTAATTTTGCCAACAAAAAATTATTCCAAACAAAGATCACATCATTGTTTTGTGTCTCTGAGCTATGGACAGTGTTTACTTATTGAATGAATCAGCTTTTTGAACGAATTGGTTGAATAAATGATTAACTCATTAACACTGTCAAAATGCTTTGTTTGAGTCGTTTGAATGAATCAGAAATGTTTTTTCCATTTTTATTTACTTGTACTTTCACTTTCAATACATTAGTATGTTTAAGATTTAAAAAATACTTTTCATATTGAAGTACAATAATAATCATATAATTGATATTACTTGAGTAAAAGTCTTAAATGAAGAGTTTTTGGTAAGATATCTGTACTTTTACTTGGGAATGGGTACTTTTTTCTTTATGAAACAACACCAAATACTTAAATAATGAGTAATCTTTTTTTACTTTTAACACTTTTTTATGCATTTTTAAATTTCAATCTGTATTTGAACATGCCTTCTTAAAAATATCTCTGTTTGTTTATTGTAATTCGTCATATTTGTCCTCATTTTCAGTATGAAACAGTTGATTTGACATTTTTTCTATTTTTATTCTGATTAAATATGAAAGGTTCTTTAAAAATGTTATCGAAGTTTCTATTAAGAAAATGACAATGAAGTTTGCTTCTTTTTTCTACCTTTTTTGTGATTTAATTTAATAAATATTGTTAAATTTTCCTTGTCTTCTCATCTGGACTTTTATGTTAAAGCTTGTTATCTTTTTCTGAATAGTTGTTTGTTCATCCCAGCTGTGTCTTGTTAGCTCTTGTCCTACAGTATGTGTAATTATGTTGGTGGTTGTTGTCCTGCCATGGCGTGCAGATGTTTTCCGGGGTTTTTTCCCCACAGGGTTCCTTGGCTCCACTCGTAGATACTATATATTGTTTTTGTTTTTTTAAACAAACCAAGGTTTGCATCCTTAGTTCCATGCTTATACTTTGTATAAGCAGGGAAAGGTGGTCATATGTTCTTGGTTGTGACGTCAGAACTGCAACTACTTCTGAATGATTTTTTTTTTCTGCCTTGATTTAATAAACAATATGAAAGGACAGAAGAGGAAGCTGGTGTTGTGAATGAGGGTATGTTGACACAGAACACCAAATTCTTTTATTTCCCGTGATTGGTCCCCCTTTAGTCGAGCTTATCTATTTAAAGGCTACTCTATATCTTCTCATTTAAGTGACTGCTTCATGCCGAGTCTCTAAAGTTGTTAGTTTTCTTCTGGAGTAGTTGTTAACAGAGCTGAGACAAGAAAACATGGTTGTACTTTCCACGTCTATTATTCCTCAGGCTTGAAAAAATCCTTCCTGGGCTTTGCTCTGAGAACAAATGTAAATAATCTCTGTTAAGCTTTACTGCCCTAGGATATTCCCCTGTCTTTCCTCAATCTAAACACGATCCTGACGATCCAGAGGTGGAAAGTGGTGTGGATTTGATCAATCTACTTTTGATTAAACTAGGTCAGGTTCTAAACAAACGTATCATTTTATTTATCTGGAGAGACTGTTAGCTTGTGAGGATCGTCTGTCTTGTGGGTGCCATGAATAAATATCTTTCCAGGCTCTAATTTTTTAACCGGCTGCTTCTCCGAGAGAGCAGGCCTGTAATTTCTCAGCCTGCTTAATGTGCTGCATGCCAGCCTAGAGCAGGTTCCATAATTCATCGGTCCAGCGCCTATTACCTCCGTGCCAGAGCACAAGCAGGCCCGCACCTGCTGCTGTGAGGCACATTAAAGGCCCCAAGAGAGGGCCACGTCCATCCCACCCAGCACAGAACCATTACACATTACTCTTAAACTGCTAAGAGAGATGGACTAGCGGCCTGATTTAACTTTCTCACACTCCAGACCTAAAGGTGGAGATTTTTAATGTTAGAAACATATCCCTTACCCACTTTACTGTTCAAAAACTACTATTATTATTATTACACTGAAGTGTAAAGACTAAGCCATTCAGGCAACATTAGAATATGGTTTGCTCAGATCTGTCAAACTTTTTCCAGCTCAACCAATAGCATTACATGGAAAAAGAAATTCATATTCAGTTACAGAAGCACAGGCCTAAATTTGAAGACTTGACAGACAAAAACAAAGGTGCACATTGGTGGTTTTTACAAGATGGCGGAATTTAGTGGAATATTTGAATTTCAGTCGGAACTTGTGAAGTTCATTCTCAGTAGTTAAGCGAAACTAAAGACTTTAGATATACAAACATGGTGCACCCACATTACTTTAAAATAAAAGAAAACTCAAAATGCATTAAGGTGGAATAATTTCCACCTTCTTAAAAAAAAAAAAAAAAAATGAGCCAATCATCAATTGCTAGTCGTCACATCACTGCAGCTTTCTGAAAGTTAATTACTTTCTGAAAGTTTTGAGGCTGTACATGCGCATTGTTATTAAAAGAATCTGCTACTTCAAACGCAAGTTTTTAGCAGTGAAGGGTATTCCTTGTTTGTTGTTACTCATATCACAAATGCAGACATGGTGTTATGTTTACGAGACGTGGCGCGATGCATTAAAAGACAGTACTTAGTCATGAAAATCAGTAATTATGTCCCCACTGCAACAAATGCCTCATTTGTAATGCAGCATCACAATTTGGTTTAACATCTCTGCCACATGCTTGAGGCATTCGGCTTATCACAACACACTAGATAGCTGGCCAATCAGAGCCCATCTCGCTTTTTTAGAGGGATGAGCTTTGTACAAATTGACAAGTTTCAGGAGGCAGGGCTTAGAGGAGAAACAAAAATGTACAGTATGTGGAAAACAATGTTTTTTGCACCTTAAACTGCAAAAAACACATTGCATTATACCAGATACACAAAATAATGTTCTTTTTAGCAAAATCATATGACTCTGTATGTCTTCCATAGTGTCTGTAGAAATTTATTGTGCACAAACTTTAGTTTGACTGTCATTTACATAGGTTGTCTGAAAATGTTTCTTGTTTTTTTGAAAAACTCAGAAATTGCATATTTCAGCTTTAACATTTTGTAGAGAAGATGGAACCTCAAACCTTTGAAACTGAATTTGTGGGTGGCTGTATGATGGCAGATTGGCCGTGCTTTGTTTCAGAAATCCAACTCTGATCTCTATAGCTTCCTCTAGCTCTCTTCAGAGATACATTTGGTCAAAGGCAGGTTTCCACTGCATGTGGCATCTGGCAGTGCTGCCAAGCAGCCTTATTTTTGTCTCTTACATAGAGAGCAGATTGCAGCAACAGTCCTGATCTTCACCTTGACATGATCTTGTGCTGCACTCATGGATCTGTACTCTTTTTTCAAGAGCAGGGGCTTCCTACTTCCTGACTCTTCATGTAGGGCAGAGTCTCTTTTGGATGGGCGGTTTATGTACTTTGACACTGGCTGAGGCAAGTCTTACAAGACTTTCTAGAGGACGTCCTGTCCTAGATAGATTGCCAGCGGTTCAAAATGTCCTGTATTCGTAGATGGTATTTCAGACTGTTAAGTGATTGACTACAAAAGCCTTTGAAATGGCTGCCTGAACTAGTGAGCTTTTTGCTCAAGTTTCTCTCTAATAGTGCTCTAATCTGGTTTGGTGCACCTGATTCTAATTTTGGATATTGCAGAGATAAAAGTAACGGTGTAGATTTTCCACATGTTGACGTCATATCTCTCTTGATTTGGTTCAGTGAGGGAGTTGGGTTTTTTAATGCACTTTTCTCTTTATTTGTTAACCTGATGATCCAGTTTTCTTGTGTCTAACCCTTTTACAGAGTGTGAATGCTTTTTCTCACTACTCCTTCTTACTGTACATCCTTCTCTTCTCTTTCTTTTCATATTCTTATTTGGTTAGCGTCACAATCCATTATCCCCTGATTATAGATGTCATAAAACATCTTTCTTCAGTGAGGATTCAAATATAAACATTACCATTTAGAAGTTTGGCTATCTGTACATTTTTTTTTTATTATTATTTTAATGTTTTTGAAAGGCCCCCTATGCTTTACAAGGCTGCATTTATTTGATCAAATATACAGAAAAAATATCAAGTATTTTACAATTTATTTAGATATACAATATAGATAGAGAGATAGATGGATGGATAGATGTGTGTGTGTGAGACTTATTTCTGTAATCAAAGCATAAGTACTCTAGTCTTCAGTGTCACATGATCCTTGAGAAATCAGGAATATGCCGATTTCTTGTTATCAATGCAGAAAGGATTCTATGATTAATATTAATATCTTTATTGTCTTTTTAAAATTCTTCTTTTAAATACAGACCTAGATTATTTAGAGCTATTTTAAAGAAGTTATTAGTAATGAGACTCGAAATGAACTTTAAATGTTTATGACTACGAGTATGACTATGCTTATTGTTTTTGAAAAAGTGTTTTAAAATATGGGCCAGCAGAACAAACCGTTTATATTAAGCCAGTTTGAGAACTGGTCCTTTGCTTATTATTCTTTCTAATGTTTTCTTCTGCACTGCAGTAGTAAAGGAATCACAGACTGAAAATGATGCAAGTCTTTCTCAGTAGTACATTGAAAATCTTCTGTATCCTCATTTTATCTCCATTGCTTGGTCACACTGGACGCGCACTTCACAAAAATTTGCCTCTGGTTGTTTTCTATATGGGATCCAAAGGTGCAACTTTAAAAGTTTTTCACCATCTGCTGTATTCCTTTGGCTGCGATTAATATTTCTCTTTCAAAACCATATCCTTTGAAAAATCCTTTTTTTACACTTTAGATTTTAATGCCACATGATTATCATAGGTTTCCCTGTTCATCCACACGCACTAACTTGTTGATTATACTCTATAAGTGCAATTAATGCATTTGATTGTTAATTATGTTTAACTAAAATATGTGTTATTCATGAATGAAGCACACTGAGTCTTTTAAATTCAGCCCGGATTTAAGCCCAGAAATATAATTGCTATAAGAAGTCAAACTCAACATAATTAAACCCTAGTTTATATAGAGCTGATTATAATATTCTGACTGAGTACACCACTTCTGAGCCGGGAATGTGTCTCTAATGAGAATGTTTGTTTCCTGCTCTTTCACAGATATTGTTTTCCTTTCATCAGACTCTCTTAATGATTTAACTCATATCTTGTAATATCTGAAAGCAAACAAGCCTGTTTTTCATCATATCTGAGAACAACAGTTGTGGTAGAAGTGAAATTGACTTTCTTGTTCCTAATAGATTTTTGAAAGGAATGATTCACGCAACTGTTTTTTTTGAAAATGTACTCACCCTCAGTCCATCTAAGATGTGGATGAGTTTGTTTCTCCATCATAACAGATCTGGATTAATATAGCATTGCATCACTTGGATGCTCTGTAGTGAATGGGTGCCGTTGGAATAAGAGTCCAAACAGCTGATAAAAACATCACAATAATCCACACCACTCCAGTCCATCGGTTAACATGTGTTTGCTACCATTGCTTCTGAATGAATTTTGATGTGAGAGACAACAGGAGTTGTACTTTTCACTGACGGAGGCATTATTATGGATCATCTGCTGGTATTTTAAAGTTATGGAATGGAGATGAAACAACTGATGGATTTCTTTCTTACAAACATGCAGCTTTTTTCTTCACAAGACATTAACTGATGGACTAAAGTGGTGTGGATTACTTGTGGAATATTGTGATGTTTTTATCAGCAGTTTGGCACCCATTCACTCCAGAGGATCCAATGGAGAGCAACTGATGCAGTGCTACATTTTTTTTTTTACATGTATTTTTTTTTTTTTTTTTTTTTATGTTAGTTTGTTTGCTTTTGGACTTATGCATTTTGCTCATTCATTTACACAGCAATAGCATTATGGGGGCCTGAAAATGCAAACTTTTGAAAATGGGAAGCTCATGAAAACAATATCATTATTGTCTCTGTATAAACTTCAAAAACACAAATTTTTAAAAACAGTGATATCATGTTTTGTTCAGTCTATAGGCATGCATTGCCATCTACTGATGGATCCTCCTTGATCGTTTGACATCGCGGTTGCCTTTACACAAAACTTTTCGAGATCACAAACAAAAAGTTCTACAGCTGTTATTGTGTAAACTAAACAACTCCAAAGTAAATGTGCATTAAATTTTCTTTTTTGGTTGTAAAGTTCCTTTAATGATTCTGTGACATTTTGTGAATATAACAGTTACACTTGCTACAACAAAACCATGTTCATGTATAGTTTAATTTGCTTTGACAGGCCACAGTTTTGCATTGTAGCAGCCAAAAAAAATGGCCATGCAGGAAAAGCCCTAATTATGTGCTACTGATTTAGACTAGAACTAGAATACACAGCAGAAGCCGTGGCATCCATACCACTGAGGGCCATCTTATCTTCTGCCTCCATTAGTGGCTGAGAGACAGGAATATCAATACTAACAGAGTCATTAAGGCAGGCAGGCGATGTGGCGGTCAGCTCCTCTGTCTCACTTCTATTAATGGTTCTTCTAGAGAGGCCGTGCCCCGGACCTGTCCTCCCCCCTTTTTGGACACATCTGCCAGTTCAGAGTTTATCCACACGCTCCAGCCTGACCCTCCTGTGAGACAGCTTCATGTTCAGCACTTCTCTCAGATCATCACGTGTTCATTTTGGACTTCCCTATCTCAATTAGTGTGTTGCTATCCTCTAATAGATTTTCTTAACACTAAATTAAGCTGTCTGATGTAATAGAGTTGACCTCAAGTGTTTGGGAGCATTTAATAGATGAGATCAGTGGATTCTGGGCTTAGATTTATTTTTTCTCTTTCCTTTTATCTATCAGATAGATAGATAGATAGACAGATAGATATAAAGCTAGTTAATGTTTACAATATCAATATTATATTATGTATTGATTTATTTTGTCTTGTTTGTTGGTTTTAGTTTAGTTCAAGGCATTAGTTCGAATTGATTTTGCTCCTCAAGCTGACAAACATTTTCTGCTACTTTGTCTTTACCACCATTTTAATTTCTTTTATTTTTTCTTTTATTTTTGTGTTTTGTAACTTTTATTTTTGTTATTTGTATATATAGAGATTTAAGACTTAAATATGAACCTAGAAATGTGTTATTGCATTATTTTTTTACAGTATGGTGCATTTATTTGCAGTGCGATTTACATTTCACAGATCTTTACCCTCAGAACTTTTGTTGCTATTTCTTCCCTAATGCCAGAGGCAAAGCTTGTTTATCTTATGTGGCTGCAAATAAGGGAAATATTTGAAGTGTGTGAGTTGAGTGCTCTTAGTAAGGTTAGACAGACGTATAAACTCTCCACAGGTGCAGGAGAGACCGCAGAGAGTGAGGGCTTCGTCATTTACATTTCAAAGAGCTGCACGCTGTCATGCAGCTGTAGTCTAAACCAATACCTGTAAATGAAAGCCAGTGTTCACTTTTTTTGCCCACAGATGGACCGCTTGTGCATAGTAACAAGCCAAGCCAAACAGCTGGGGGAATGAGTCAGTAAAAACCTATTCATTTGGAAAGCCTTTTAAATATGTATTAGACTTATTTGTTTATTTATCTTCGAAGGAGAGTGTTTAGCTCTCATAGCTTTAATTTGTGCTGAAACTGAATGGTAGCAGCATGCAGACTGAAGCGGCTTTTATTCACTCAGTCCTTTGTGATGTGCTCTCTTCTGTTCCTGCAGATTTTGACCCCGGCCTCGGTATGATGACTGGAATTGCTCCGATGAACCCCATGATGCCCGGCCTTGGGATTGTGCCCCCGCCGGTTTCGCAAGACATGCCCATCGTGAAGGAAATCATCCACTGCAAGAGCTGCACGCTTTTTCCACCCAACCCCAGTGAGCATCATTCTTTCTCTCGCTCTCTCGGGGCTGCGTTCCAGAACATCCACAGGCAGCATTTTAAGGCAACCTTTGTTTTAGCCGAATACAAAACAATATTGATTATAAATAGCTTGGAACGTGCTTAAAAATTTTTAAAAAATAAATAATTAGTAAGTAAAATTAGTAAATAAAAAGTAAATCTAAAAAACACTTTATTTCCATATTCCACTTTAGACATTCTACTGACTATAACTTTGCAACAATGTGAAGTAACTCTCATTAAAGTATTAGTAGACTGTTAGGATTAATAAGGGGAAGGACTATAAGAGTTACTTATAGTCAGTAGTATGTCTGTTGATGGAACGTCAAAATAAAGTGGTTACAGATATTAAATAGTAGGTTTACTAATGCTCTAATGACTGCTAGCAGATTAGTATAGTTAGTGCAATGTCTGAAGTGGACTATTTAAAGTAGAGTTTTACCAAATATGGCATAACAGGACGCTTTCTCTGTAACCCTGCGAAAAAGAAGTGTGCTCAATTGTATTGAATGTGCACGTTTGATGATAGTTTTAAAAAGTTGTCTTTATTCAAATTGTGTTGCTCCATCATTATTCACTAAAAAGAAGTTGTTGTTTTTTTCAGTGTAAACCCTTGTAAAAAAAAAAAAGAACCTAAAGGAACACTTCACAGGTTTTTTTTTTTTTTTTTAAATAGGCTCGTTTTCCAACTCCCTTAGAGTTAAACAGTTGATTTTTACAGTTTTGGAATCAATTGAGTCGATCTCCGGGTCTGCCAGTAGCACTTTTAACTGTAGCTTAGCATAGATTATTGAATTTGATTAGACCGTTAGCAAGAGTTTCAGTATTTTTCCTTGTTTAAAATTCACTTTTCTGTAGTTATATCATGTACTAAGACCAGAGGTGGGACCAAGTCATTGTTTTGCAAGTCACAAGTAAGTCTCGAGTCTTTGTATTCAAGTCTCAAGTC
>JAUMHE010000063.1:16856172-16904924 GCA_032359235.1 Enteromius mattozi | reverse complement strand
ACTAAGACCGACAGAAAATGAAAAGTTGTGATTTTCTAGGCTGATATAACTAGGAGCTATACTCTCATTCCAGCGTAATAATCAAGGAACTGCCGTACCATGGCTGCAGCTATGCCGCAATGATATTACGCAGCACCTGAAAATGCTGGGGACAATTTGCAGTTGCAAATATATGTAAAAGCACATAAGTTTCAATAGAAATTAAAATATTTTTAGCTGATAAAATTTTAGTACAATTTTCCAGTAAGCTTTAACCATATTTCAAGTACAACAGAAGTAATTATGAAACTATGTACATAAGTCCTACTTAAGTGGGTTGAAATTACTTTCAAGTGAAAACACTTAAAGTCAGTTTTTCTGTTAGACGTATTATTTTAAAGAAAGACTTTTTCAGAAATTGGTCAGGACACTGCTTTAGAAGTCAGCTGCCTCTATAGGCCGTAGGCAGCAAGGCATCTCACTAGTTCTGAGAACAGATTTCACATCTCACTCCATTTAACGTGCATGCAATGATAAGCAGTATTTGTAACCCTCATGCATTTTAAATGATATTATTGACTCGAGCGATATGATCGGAAATGCTGACCCGATGAAAAGACTGATATAGCTACGAGCAACTATGCAGCCCGAATATGATTTAATATTATAATTCTATAAAGATTTCACTCTCCATAGCAGCGCGTGTCACCTTGATGACATGCAGATACGATTTTAAAAGCCAGCTGCCAATCAAATCTTCAGACCGATGCTTGATAGAAAGGCTTTGTTTTTATTTGAGAGAGGAGATGTCATCCATTCTTCAGTATTTACCCTTATATCCCCTCATCCCAGCAGCTGAATAGGCTCATCTGAATTCGTCTCCTGTCATAGAGGGAGAGGTCGGGCAGAAGAATGAAACAGGAGGGGGCCGTCCGGGGGGACGGGGTGAAACTCTGACTGTAATTGGACAGTTGACCTCTAAGGAGACTGAGGTATTCTGGCATGTAAAATATGCCACACAGCAAGAGGAGGGTCAGAGGAGACCGTGATTACCTGAGAGAGCCCGTGTCCTTCAAACCGCTGAGCGTTCTGCCTGCCGATAACGCTCCGAGTGCACATCTGTAATCTCAGGCTAGGCGCACTCATAACGCTACGGTCAGCCTCACCCGCAAAATGTCCTGACCCACCTTCCTGAGAGAGATTGACGGACTGACACGCCTGCTCCGCGCACACTAATACGTAAACAAACAATGGAGATGATGATTGATGCCAAAGCACAACGTACAAGAAGAGCGTTCAAAAGCAAAAAAATGACATTTCTGTCATCATTTACTCACCCTCAGTTAGTTCCAAACCTGTATGAATTTCTTTGTTCTGCCGAACACAAAGGAAGATATTTTGAAAGAAGTTTTGGGTCACCATTGACTTCCATTGTATTTTTTTTCCTATTTTTTTTGGAATATTTACAAAATTTTTGACAAGGCTCATAGGCGGCATTAATGCATCTCATAATAACATTGTTATGAGACTGATGTGTTAAATATAAATTTTGAATATAGAAATTATTTAAATGACTCAATTTATACTTTAAAAATGAAACTGAAACCACCAGTAGGGGGCAGTAAGTCACTGTCTTTGTCACTGAATCATCCGAATCGATTCATTTAAATGGCTGATTCATTTTCTATTGAAGCAAGCGACTTTTTATAAATGGGTCATTGAATCATTGACTCACTAGATTTGTTCAAAAGCAAAGATTCATTCATAAACTAAACAGCGCTTGTGTGAAAGACTGTGCAGCGGCTCAGCTGTGACTTTGTTTTTTTAACTTTTGTTGACGAAATAGAGCAAAATAGACAACAGTATTCCTAAAATGTAAGTCACTTAATAAATTCAAATTTACAGTTGCTTTCTTCGAAAGCTGGTACTCTCAGTAGTTCGTTGCGATCTCACAAACGTCCATTTTAATGAATGAAGCTCTGTAAACCATACGCTGAATCTATTACATCATCTCTACACTTCGTTTGCAAAGTGCAGTCTGCTTTCACGATCTGTCCTCTGAGGAGCACGACGCGCAGTGATAGAGAAACCGTCCCCCCTCAAAATTCACTCCCGGACTACACCACCACCACGTCACCACCCCATTTCCGGTATACTGCCTAGGGAGTGTTTTAAGATATGTGCTCTCTCTAAATTCTCAGGGAGTGTCAATTTGTGGTTGTGGTAAAGGAAACCCTAGAATGTATTGTGATAAGCTCAGATAATATTTGGCTTAATGTTCTGTGGTTTTCATGCTTACTATAATATTGTGCTGTTAGCAACATGTTAGAGCCAGAATCAAGACGATTCTCCCACGTGGAGCAATAATTGACCACTTAAGATTGGGGTCTCCAAAACAATGGTTGGAACCCAAAATATGATCATTAAAATATATAAGCATAGATTCATGGGAAAAATCACAGAAAAATAAAAATATTTTATCAATTAATTAATTAATTAATTAAATTCTTTATTTGTTTGTTAGTTTGTATAAAAATCTTGTGCAAAAATATTATATGTAAAATATTATCCAGAAAATATTTACTTTCTTTCAAGTTTCTAATTATAAATTTTATATATGTTATATATAGCAGAGTGAAACTGATAATCACGTTTGGTACATTGTAACCGTAGTTTAATTAATAAATTGTTATTATTATTATTATTATTATTATTATTATTTATTTTATTTTATTTTTAATTTATTGACACTGTTATTCTAAAATTCTTCAGTACCCCTCAACAAGTCCTAGTTTGAACAATGATTCATTTTAGTTTGGCAATGATAGAATTTGTTCCAATAATATGAACCAAAACGGAATAAAATTACAGAGAAAATACAATAAAACTTTAAACCAATGACAAAACTAATCAACATTATATTAGCCCTACATAACGATGTTCAGAAAATATTTTTTAACAGTGTGTCATACTATGAGTTTACAAGAGTTGATATTGTGTAGTTTGATATCAGTACCAATTCTGCAAAACTGGAAGGAGTTGTGATTTTAAGGAAAACTCTATTGTGTGTAGAATGTTTTGATTCTTCAGTTCAATTTTTACTTTAAAGGTTTCTCTCTAGCTGGAAAAATGTTTTGAAAGAATGTTTGATCGTCTGTAAAGGAATCTGATTTTCTTTGGCAATGCAGCCTTGTCATCATTCACCAGGATCGATCCTTCAATTGACAACAGAAGCAGCTCGCTGTATATTGATCCTAGAATCACAGAACAACAACATGAAAAGCCCGGCTCTTATTCCCTCCCTGTCTTTCAGCTGCAAATTAGAAATGAATGAAACCTGTTCACCCCTGCCTTCCCTCCTGGGCTCGGTGATCAAGCAGTGCATGGGTAATTATGCCAGTATCGTACAGGTTTAAGACGGGAAGAGGGATGCAGAACAAAGGCCCTCGTGATTCTGGGGCATCAGATTCTTGGATTGTAGTTTTTAATGATGAGAAACTTGAAAGAGACGGCCATCACGATGAACGCAGCGAATGCTGTCTGATGAGGTTAAAGCATATCCATAAACACAAGCGTCTCCTCTCATCTCGTTCAGTCAGAACAGGTTATCATGCGCATATCTGGCATTGTAACGAGTCTCTTTTTTTCCGCACCAGTCCGTGCAGAAGTGGATTTAATAGCTGGTGACAGCTGTGCTCTCCTGACTACGCCATACAGTAATGTGGAGCAATCATTCATGGTTATTCTCACCTCAGTTGCCAGAAAAAAATTACCCAAGTCCTTTTCCCAAGGGCCCGCAATGGCTCATGCCATTTAACATGAAATTTTACAAACTCCAGCCTCTCTAAATCAGCTACTCTCTTATTTGTTGCAGGAATCTCTTTTCCTTGTTCTCTTTAAGCCTAACCCATTTTCCATTGCTTGTGTGCTTCATCTTCACCAAAGTCATCCACCCTTTTCTCTCTGTCTGCCCTTGTGCCCTTCAAGGCAAAATATGATGGCAGATATCAGCTTTTATACCATATGTCATTCATCAGTGCTTTTTAAAGGGCAGAGGCGTTGGCTTTGATTGGAGCTGTATTAAAAACACACAGGCTTATTGCTGTCAGCTTCACCTCTTGTTATTTATTAGATCTGACCGATGGGGATATTTGAAACCTCCGTGTTTTGTTCAACTCGTGGAGTCTCAGTGGATCAGAGCAGAGCTAAGCTTAAATCTTTCCTCGCCTGACTTTTTAATAAGGATACAGGCAGCTCCTCATGCAATTATGCTGATTTTTGCTTTGTGTTTCTGTCATGGTCGCACATTGTGTGACTGGTAATATTCAGTGGCCGTAAAAATGTACTTGGATACTCAAGTCACACTTAAAGTTCACCCAAAATCGAAAATTCTGTCATCATTTACTCACCCTCAAGTAGTTCAAGACCTGCATGAATTTCTTTATTCTGCTGAACACAAAGGAAGATATTTTGAAAAACCACTGACAGCCATTGTATTTTTTTTTTGTTCTACTATGGAAATGAATGATGACCAAAACAGCCTGGTTACAAACTTTCTTAAAAATATCTTTCTTTGTGTTCGGCAGAACAAGGACATTCTTACATGTTAGGAACTACTTGAGGGTGAGTAAATGAGTAAATGATGACTATTCCTTTAAAATATGCAAATTTCACTGCAGTATATAAAAAAATATCAAACCAGTGATGCCTTTTTTATTAAAATTTAAAGATTTTGTTTTGAAAACTGTTTGGGAAAACCAACGCATGGTGAAATTTTACCTTTTTTTTGGGTTTTGATATCATATGAAAGCTGGGTTCAAGCCCTTTCCAAAACTGTTGTTTTCTGAAGTTGGCTGATAGCTATGATTTTCCGGACTGGAATTTTGAGAAAAAAGGTGTGAGATGAGTTTCAATTAATTTATTAAAAGCTGTAGCACTATACTGCATCATTACACAAACAGACTAACGTTGCCCTGAAAAGGCCAGTTTTCAGTTGTTTATCATGGGCATAGTCTCTGAACTTTTATAACCCCTTGTCTGTTTAGATAGCACAAATAGTGTACCTCAGAAAAGCGAGTGCAGCATGACTAATGACCTGTGCACAGACTGTCATCGGACTCCTCCTCTTTAGTAACTTAATCATCCGATCCTTCATCTCTGGATGTCAAATAGTTCATTATGACATCATTTTAGGGCACTGGCATCACCAAGATTGAGCAGACTTGAGACGAGCAAGATCGTTTAGCAGCTACTTCAGACTGTGTTGTTTTCTTGCTCTCTGCCATGTCATGATATTAAAATTAAAAAATAAATAAACATTGTGTGCCGTAGTTTACACAGAACTGGTGGGAAATGTGCATTAATGCCCCTTTTTTATGCTACGTGGTTTATTTTGATAGGATAGGTTAACTGTTTTGTGGTGTTAAAGGGTTAGTTCACCCAAAAATGAAAATTCTGTCATTAATTACTCACCCTCGTGTCCTTCCAAGACCTCCGTTCATCTTCGGAACACAAATTAAGATATTTTTCATGATATCAGAGAGCCATGTTTCCTTCCATAAACAGCAATACAACTGAAATGATCCCAGATTCAGAAGCGTGGTAAAAACACTGGTAAAAAAGTCACCATGTGACATCAGTGGATCAGCTTTAGTTTTGTGACGATAGAATACTTTTTTTGCGCAAAGAAAACAAAAATAACATGATATACTCAACCATTCTTCTCCTATGACTTACGTCTTCCGCCATTTTAGAGAACATGACTGCGTAAGCATACACTGTCTTCTAGGTGCGAACAGCCACAGATTACGCACATGTGCATGCTTTAACCAGGATGTAAATAAAGCTGTTTACGTCAAATACGTTAAAGCTTGCGTTAAGCAAGCTCTCTGATATCATCCAAAATATTTTAATTTGTGTTCAGAAGATGAACGGAGGTCTTATGGGTTTGGAGTGACATGAGGCTGAGTAATTAATGACAAAACTTTCATTTTTTGGTGAACTAACCCTTTAAGAGAGATCCCCTCCCCAGCACATTCATAAGAGAAAGACACTGCTTGCTGCAATAAATGGCTTTTTTCTGAACTAAACAAGTGAAATTTCCCATTATATTTTGATAGGCGAGATGTTATAGAATAATAATTTAATGAAAACCTCATTTTGACAAAAAATGACAGTCAACCTATTTTTCCGACGGGTAAATCTGAGCTGTTTCAACCAAAGGAAACTCATACTGAATGATCTTAAAACATGCCAGTGCCTTTGTTTTGTCTTAAGATACATGCCAGTAATGCTTTTTTCTAAGGCAAGTTTATAAAAATGACTTTAAATGTCCTAATTGAACTGTGGCCTAATCCTGGCTTAGGCTAAGCCCTGTCTGTGAAGCCAGGCCTTAATGATGATAAATAATAAGAAGAAATGTGTTTTGAGCAACAAATCAGCGTGTTAGAATGATTTCTGAAGGATGATGTGACACTGAAGACTGGAGTAATGACGCTGAAAATAAAAGATTTGTATGCATGTTAAATTTAATTTACACTTCATTGTAATGACTTTTTGTGTATGTTTTTGTAATGTGACCTTTGCCACTGCTGTTTGCCAATACTGATATCTAGAGGCAGGCTGCTGAGTGGCAAAATATAGTCTGTCTGAATGATTTATTAGTCTATCAATAGTTACTTTTGACCAAACCTCCATAATTAGAATAAACAGATGTATTACATTAGCATTATTAATTGAGCAGGTAAGCAAACTAAATGTGTCTGTTATTATTGGTGGCTGATAATGTAATAAGATCTCCAGCTCCGGTCGACCGACTCAATCTGCTTTGTCCCGCAGCTCCAGCACAGCTTCACACCTTCCTGACCCATCAGTCTTATTCTGCCGCTCTGCACAGCCCCAGCTTGACTCAACTCCATGTCCACATCACCACCGCCACCTCATTCTAGTCCACTGTGCTTAATAAATGGCCATCGACCGCCTTTCACTCACTGTCCTTTTGAAAGGCCTGGCTCTCTGAAGGACATTGAGTTCTTGGAGAGAGAGACCAAGCATGGCAAATGGCATCGGTTTTCTCTGCAGAGCCTGGAAACCCACAGACCACATGAATGGATAGCAAAGATTCAGTGGCCAGTTGTGGATGCACCTTCTCCGTCAGGTCAGCCTGCATATGCTGCCTTTCACTGGCTACTAAACCTCTAGCCTGCCCTGGCTCTGTGCCTGAGACTGACCTTTATATCAGGCAGAGCTCTCTTCTTCCAAAAGCCGATAGGTCCATGTCACTGTGTTTCTGCTTCTGGAAGACTCGGTTTGCCGAGGGCACTGCCAGTCTGGCCTGTTTCCTCACTTCAGCCCACTCATGACACATATCATCCACACCTCGCTCCGCTAAACCCGCCTGTGCCTGCAGAGCCCTTTAACCTCACTTATACACTCTGCTGCCTAAAATAACTACTGGCTATGTCTCATGTTATATCTGCTTTTATTCAATAGAAACGGTTAGTATTGTTTATTGAATAATATTTTAAATTTACTATTTTCTTTTTTATTATTGTTTTTTTTATATATATATATATATATATATATATATATACATATATATATATATATATATATATATAGGTTTCTTTTAATATTTTTATTTGGTTTATTTTTCATTTTTGAATTTCAGTTTTAGTTTATAATGTTTTATACTGCTTTAGTTTTCAGTTTAGCACTTCAGCTTTTTTTATTTTGGGAGTTATTGGAACATTCAAATCTGTACTAATTTCTGGCCATGTCACATATTTATTTAAGTTGTCATTGCCCTGATTAAATTACTTGTCCTTTAATGCACAATTAAAGCACATTAAGTACAAAATTATACCAGTTTAGCATACCGCAATTTGCAGAATATTTTTATTAAGCACATAAATATGTACAGTCATTGTATTTGTATTATACTTTAGTATGCTATAGTAAACTATTTAGTTATATGTATATAAATATATATATATATATATAATATGTGTGTGTGTGTGCGCGTGTGTGCATGCCTATGTGGTTTATGAGGACACAAATTTGCATAATGACATGGGTATGACATAGGTATTACAATATGAAGGTGATTTATGAGGACATTTTCAGTGTCCTCGTAATTCAAAAGGCTTAAAAAACATACTAAATGGTGTTTTTTTGAAGATCTAAAACTGCACACAGTTTCCTGTAAGGGGTAGGTTTAGGTGTAGGGTCAGTGTAGGGCAATACCATGTACTGTTTGTACAGTATAAAAACCATTACGCATATGGAGAGTCCCCATAAATCACAAAAACCAACATGTGTGTGTGTGAATGTAACCGTATTAAGAACTCCAGTACAGGACTGACAGCTGTATTCTGCTGTTGATGTGGCCTATGATATCCAAAGATGCGAGCCTTGTGATGATATTTAGGTTCAGTATAACTGCTTGAACCTTACTGTTATGCCCAAAAATGCTGGAACATGGCTCAGCAGGTGATCAAACACAGTCATTGTGCAAACAAGATTCACAATACAACCACTGCAGAGTGATTATTTGCAATGAATATAAATAAATAGAGAAAGAGAAAAAAAGAGATAGAAAGAACAAGAAAGAAGTGAGGAAAAACGTAGTAATCATGTATAGCTCTCCTGTGGAGAAAAACCTGTTTAAGGTGCTTGTGATCGCCACAGGCTTCCTACGGAGACACTGTCCTGCTCTCCTCTTTCAAGAGGCACAATACACAGCAGGTAGACACCTGTCAAGCTGAGTGAAGACTGGCTTTTGAGAAGTCAGTTCATCTTATCTGCAGTCTCACTCCTGATGCCCCACTCGAGCAAACAAAAAAGCCCAGGACGACTTCCTTTACCTCCTTACACGCACAGATCTGAGTTAGGCTTCCTATGCAGTTGAGTCTTCTGGAGGTCTGGGGCTTTACAGAGCAACATGCTGGTTAAGATTAACGCTGTGCATCTGTGTGATGTCTTCAGTGAGGGTGGCAGAACTGGGCATTTTCATCAGCTCTTCTGCCTCACTTGTTCCATATATGTTCCCACATCCCACGTTCCTATCAGCGGTTGTCATCTCCATCGTCGATGTGTACTTGAGTGTGCATGTGTGTGTGTGTGTGACAGTGATACACCTGCGGCTGTCTTCATTTCAGCTGATTAGCGTTAAGCTTGTTGACGAGTGTCTCTCGGTCGAGCGCTCGCAGTGCTGGAGGTACACAGTGCCCTCCTGAATTTATGTCCCAGACCCCTCCTGTGTCATCTTAACTCACTCTTCAAAGAAGCGCATTTGACGGCACAGGATATTTAGCCATGGAGCTGTGGGAAAAGCATTGGTTTGTGAAAAAATAGGGTTTGATTTCATCGCTGTGCCATTTCCACTTTGAGACATCGTAGTTACTGGAGAAACTCTCTAAAGCTATCTCAGACATCTCAGATCTGATGCTGCGTTGTGTGTAATTTCATATCGCCGTCTAGGGTGACAATGGAAACAAATCAGCCACTGGCTGCATGGTGAAACTCATGAAATTACATACTTTGCTTTGCTTTCTCCCCACAGTGTGAATATGAAAACACAAAGTGGGTGTATTTGATTTAGAGAAGTTCAGAAGTATCAAACTCTTTCTTGTGGAGCTCCTCTGTTCCTCCTAAAGCAAACATCTACTCTGTTTTTATTGCTTGCTCAAAGTTTCAACTTTCAAGAGACTGCTGATGTCAAACTAAAATGTTTCATGTGCATTTGACAAAGTAAACATTTGCTCACCTGGGCCAGCAACCAGTGCTTAATGGAGCTCAGCGTAAGATGTGATGGAAGATGAAAACAAAACTACTTGCCCCTTTGAGATTCTCAGTGATTGTTCTTAAACCAGCAGCCTCAAGTCTCTCGTTCTATGCTCATAATGAGAAAAAATTAACTTTGACATTAGTTTTTTTAGCTATTAGATTAGGTTCCTGCACAATATGAGCATTTTGTGTGTACTGGATGTGTTTTTGCTCTGTCAGTGCACGCATTTGTTTTGTTTTCTTAAATACTGTACGCCTGTTTACTGACAGGATAATCAAAGCTCTTGATCGTTAATAGTACATAAAGATGTACATAAGAAAGATGTACAATTTTTTTTCTAGACAATGAGAGGTGAAGTCAATAAATGGCTTTATCACTGCAGCAGGGGCACCGTAAGGGGAGAGGAGTTAGGACAGTTTTAAGAGCCCGACGATGGAAGGGGGGAGGGTGGTTTGGGGGGCCCTGAGGGGGAAACGGGATTTCTACTGCGGGGAACGCGGTCGTGATTTCAACCGTGGGGAAACCACTGGAACGGCCACAGACCGTGATCACGATATCTACCGAGGTGGAGGGACCAAACCTCGACACCCAAGCACAATAATCCCCCCTGGGACGCGATCGCGAGGTGGGCCCGAGTGGACATGCTGTCCAGAGAGCTCAGAGACTGTAGCGGAAAGAGGTTTTGACCCCCTAGAAACCGAATGGGCAGCGATTGGGCTAGTCTTGAGTAGAGTACCAGTTGAGGTTGTTTTGTAATGCAGACCTGGCAACCCTGTATTTCAGCACAAAACCATACATGCAGTTTGAAGTGAGGTCATGTTATTAAAGATTCACAGGTGAAACAATGGCATTTTGCCTGCAGAATTTTGCTGTAGAAAGGTAAATGAGACCACACGTTTATGAACATAAAAACTCTCAGCCCAACATAATCAGGTGCTGTATGTCGTACAGTGTTATTCCATGCATATTCAAATTCATGTCATTCCTTTCTGGGCAAATCCTTTCTATGCAAATGAGGCTGTTTATAAAATTAACATTAACATACATTGTCTAACCCAGTTGACATTGTGCTTTCAAAGCAAAGACATGACACTCTTAAAACAAACTGGATTTTATTTCAAATGGATGTTTATGTACATTTTCTAGTGATCATGGCAACCATAAAGAATCGTTTTAGGCTTTGTAAAGAGTCGATTCATGAGGCTCAGAAGAGTGAATCAAATCATGAATTTCAGTTTTCCATATCTAGTCAAGGTGTGAAACTGCACTAATTTTTCAGCAGGATCAGATTTACATAATTCCTTCAATGAACCAGGTGCTAAAATAAGGCAAGGGAACAAAATCCCATTCAGACTTCAGTAATGATCCAATAGACAAGTCATTTTATGCTTGTTAAACATGTTTATAGATTTAGACAGCATGTCATCTAAAGCCCATGACTGACATCTGACCCATTTTGGTCCATATGCTCACTAGTTACTAAGTAATTTATAATTTTTCCATTAAACAAGTACAGTAAGGAATTACTCTTTTTTATTTTTTATATATATATAATTTAATTACAGTTCTTATGTTATTGAACTGAATACTGTGTATAGAACATTTACACACAACACAATAGTGGATTTAACATCAAAATTTAAAGTCTAACATTAAAATGTATGTTTTTTTTGTACCATTCCCACTCTATATGGTGAGTTAAAGGAATAGTTCACCCCAAAATAAATTACACGATAAACTACTCACCCCCACAAATTTTTTTTATTTATCCAAGCTTGGTAACGCTGGTGGATAGCTGCCATTATTTTGAAGCTCAAGATATCGAATATATATCTGCAAGTACTGTGATGTAAAACTAACCTATACGCCTTCTGGGGTTATGACATGTCCGAGTTTGATATGACATAAGTTGTATCATATGTCGCGTCATAGGTCAATCAAGAAGCCGGAACTCGGAACTCCACCAGCATTACCAAGCTTGGAAGAGGCAGGATAAATGAATGAATTAAAACAAATAAAAAACTGAAAAAAGAAAGTCATATACACCTAGGATGGCCTGGGAGTGTGTAATTTATGGTGTAATTTTCATTTTTGGGTGAACTATTCCTTTAATAAGAATATTAGCAGCACTTTAGTGTCCATTCCCACTATTAACTAGTTGGTTATTAGAATTAATATTACTGGGATGTTGGCTGTTTATTATTATTTAAAAATATAATAATAATAAATATATTAATATCTTATTCTGCAAGACCTTATTCTAAATCCCTAACCCTACACAATTCTTAAACTTAACTACTTTACTAAGTATTAATAAGCAGTAATTAAGGTTATATTGGGACAAAGGTCATAATTAATTGTTAGTTAATAGTGAGAACTGGACCCTAATCTAAAGTGTGACTAAAATAATTTACGTGAAAGAGTTAAAAGAACTATCATTGTATCATTAACTTTTTGAGGTTTATACAGGATTTAGAAAGTAATTAGTTATAAGTAATTAAATACTTTTTGGAGAAAGTAATTTATACAGTAATCTAATTATACATTTGAAGATGTAATTAGTAACTAGTAATTAATAACTTTTTTTAGAGTAATTACCCAACACTGAAGCTGTACACATATGTCACGTCCTCTAGATAGCGAACTATTATATTCTTTCCACTGACATGAGCTGACATAAATATAAAGCCCCTCATGAGGCGCCATAATAAACAGAAGTTAGTGTAATGTTGTTGATGATGGATGGCGAGTGTTAGGGGGCAGCTGTGGGGTCCAAAGAGACTCACTTATTTATAGTGACTGGCTTACTGCCAAACATGCCTGAACTGCTTTGCGTCCGACTCCATTTGGACCCCCCTATCAGGCATGCCGTTCCCTCTGATTCCCAGCAGGTGCTTCCTTTATCTGCATTCCCATAGCTTGTTAAGACAGTCTCTTCAGTCCTGATGGAAAGCACGGATTATCACCCGTTGGTCTGCACAGTGTTGCTTACAGCAGAACATGGCGAGCTTTGCACTTGTAATCCAGTCATGTAACAAGTGCAGAGTTTCATTGATTATTCCTTCTCAGCCTGGTTTCCTCAATGCATCTTATTCAGGGTTGAATTAGTTTATCAAGAAGAGATTAGCTTCGTGAACCTGGAGGTTCTGGGGCTGTGTTCTGCAAATTAAACTGCTCGAGGGAAAGATCCAGTGACATGTTGAGTTTGAGTCCTGTCTGTGCCAAGACTATCAAATAAAAGTGACAAAAGGCCAAATATATGTCAGTCTGTTCGATGTGATTTGGCGCATTAACGTTTTTAGTGATCTTCCAGATGAACCCTGGGCTTTTAGATTAGAATTGGATAATAAATCATTTTAATGTCAAGGTCATTAAAAAAAAATCAGTGATTGATTTTGCATGTTTCATCTTTTTCATACGTTGCATACGAGTCAATAATGAGGTGTGGACTTAATGTGGTGAAAAATGGAGATCAATAACTAGATGAAAGAAAATGTAAAAAA
Source organism: Enteromius mattozi (assembly GCA_032359235.1). Taxonomy (NCBI): domain Eukaryota; kingdom Metazoa; phylum Chordata; class Actinopteri; order Cypriniformes; family Cyprinidae; genus Enteromius; species Enteromius mattozi. Next base: position 16,891,655 of record JAUMHE010000063.1, on the reverse strand, counting down.
TTCTGGTAATTTAATATTCTTTTGTGCTTGTCTTCAAAGACCTGCCTCCTCCTGCCACTAGAGAGAGACCGCCCGGCTGTAAGACGGTGTTTGTGGGCGGTTTGCCAGAGAACGCCACAGAGCAGCTCATCGTGGAGGTGTTCGAACAGTGCGGGGGAATCATCGCCATCCGCAAGAGCAAGAAGAACTTCTGTCACATCCGCTTCGCTGAGGAGCACACGGTGGACAAGGCCCTCTTCCTGTCAGGTACATGATCGAGAGGATTCCTCTGTCACCACAACACCAGCAGTTGCTCTGTATAAGAATGGTTTTAGTCATTTAAATATGAACATATCTGTAAAATTTCAAATCGTATAAAATATTTAGGAATAATTTAGAGTGCATAAACTATATAAATAATATGTAAATAATTATTATAAATGTACAGGGTGTGAAATTCACATTTTGCCACACCTGCCAATGGACAGTGAGAGAATTTGAGAGAATTTACCAACCATAAATATTTTTTATTGCCCATGAAACTGTATTTGCATTATTTTATAGAAAAAAATCCAGGTAGAACAAATTAGGGAAACACAACAATTGCAATTTATAATAATAATAATAATTATTATTATTATTATTATTATTATTAGATTTATTGCTGTTTTTGTTTGTTTATTTGTTCATAAAAAAATGTTTGAATCAATAGAAACATAACTATAAAACTATTGAACTGTAAAGTGTTTCATCATTAATTCAACATAATTAATATTTCATAATAATGAAAATATTATAGTGCAATAGCAATACTAATATTTATGCTTGTTTTTTTCTTTATTCTATAAGAATTAAATTAACTATTTTCATAACAAATTGTTGCATATTGCATTTGCAAATGCACATAAAAACGATGAAAGCAAAAATATTACAATGCAGATTACATATTGAAAAATTACAATGCAGTCTTTTCGTTTGATAATTATGCTTAACTTTATCATTCCCCTAGGCATTGTTAGAATTCATAAAAAAAGTTAATGGGCTAAATTATTTATTTATTTATTTTATTTTCATTTTCCGTCTATCATTGATATATTGATATATTTTACATTAACAGCAGCTATCTTGTAAACTGTGTTCTTTCATTGTAGATTACACCCTTAATATTTCACAATGTCATAAGCAAGAATACAAATAAGAGCACTAAATCATGCCTAGCACTTGTGCGATACGCCATGTGATTTAGAATAATTTCACTTAACCTTTTATCACATGGAAATGAGGCCCATGTGTTCACAAGTTCCCTCTTGACTTGATGGATCGATGCAGAATTAATTAGGGGGGCGGGGCTTCCACACATCACTCACAGAACCCAAGATCTGTAGACACTGGCCGTCGAGAGTCCCTGACAGAAGAGGTCAACGAGAAGACAAGTGCCGACACCTAGTAATAAATTTCTGCCTTTACACCCTGCATATCAATCACCCCCTCGACACCGGTCACATGAGCTGCTTCTCTTATCCAGTCACATCTTAAATCAGTCTTTGTATGCAAATATTAGGATGTCCATCACAGCCACAGAAAGCAAATTTAAAGTGCCGGTCGCTCCAATAATACCTTTTCCATTATTTATATGTCTCTGAGTGTTGCTCTCTCAGTGGAGAGGGGTGAGATTGGAGCGGAGCCTCATATATTATGTGGCCTCGTGACGGAGCTCTGCAGGCCTTTCCATAAATAATGGTGCTCATTTTTAACGTGAACACATTGCGTAAAATATTTAACAGCGTCTCGGGGCTATAAAGCAGTGATAGAGGGGTGGAAGCACACCGTGAAGCTCTTTCTCTCATTTCTGTTGACATGGCCGTCTGTGAATATACATTCTCCTTAAAAACACTTCAGCCTCTCTGTAATGTACTCGCAGCATCACATGATTCATAATTCACCGGAGCCTCTTTCACGTACCGCTTGGCCATTTGTCAAGATACTTTTCCGAGCAATTGTCTTTTTTATGTTGAAATATATAAACCTTAATACAAAATCACTTTCTTTTTTCAGCCCTATCACAAGGCAGATTATTCTCATACATCATGGCTTGTCTGTGCTACTAGGGTTTTGGTTTCGATTTCCTAACTTTTGAGGGCTTTTACATTTCATACAAGATAAAATAAATATGCGTGGTTTGGTGTCTGTGAGAGTTTGTGGGTGTCTCCTTGTCATGGGTCACTTCATGAACCAGTGTTGTTAATATGTTGTTTGTCTCATGACATTCTTCTGGTTTAAGGCTGAATGTTTTTCTGCTGCTCTCATTTTCTTGTCCCTGTTCTCTTTCTTTTCTTATAATTTAACTTCTTTCTCTCTACTTTTTTCCCCTGCTTTTCCCCTTTCCTTTCCTCTCTATTTCTTTTCCTCTCCGTCTTTTTCCTAACTTTCCATTCCGTTTCCTTTTCCTTTACCTTCCATTCCTTTTCCTATGTCATTGTCCTTTTCCATTTCCATTTCCATTTCCATTTCTATTTCCATTTCTCTGTACTGTAGGTTATAGGATCAGGCTGGGATCAAGCACAGACAAGAAGGACACAGGCCGGCTGCATGTAGATTTCGCTCAGGCCCGAGATGACCTGTATGAGTGGGAATGCAGACAGCGGATGCTGGCCCGGGAAGAGAGGCACCGGCGCAGGATAGAAGAGGACCGTCTGCGGCCCCCCTCGCCACCCCCCATCGTCCATTTCTCTGAGCACGAGTGCAGCCAGTTAGGAGAAAAGCTCAAAGGTGGGACATGTGATGTGTTATTCTTTTGTCGTTTTTTGTCAGTCACACTTCTGTTGTGTCTTGTTGGCTGGATGCGTCTAAAAGCTATTTGTCTCTTTGAGTTTGACGTTCCATGCAGTTTAATAGAAGCCATCTGTTTAATGACTGCATCTCAAATCTCTGCCTGAGAGAGATAGTGTATTAAATAGAAGCTTTTGAGATTAAATCAGTTGAAATTAGCCATGTGCATTAGCCACTTTTCCATATGTAATGGTTTATATGCAGTTCAGCTCAGTTTGCAGTGTTTACAGGTAATGAAGATAAAGGGAAGAGAGGACAGGAAGATATTTCATGCTGTTTGTTTAAGGAAGTCTCAACAGCATCCTTATATCTGCTAGATTTGTCTGTATAATCAATATTGGCCAAGTTTGACAATTATTTTTGAATCTGTTAGTTATGACTTATTGAGTCTGAATCAGATGAATGAGCAGCTACTGTAAATCAGTTTATTGATGGAGAGGGATTTCATATTCATGACACATTGATGCAGTTTTAAAAGGGTTGATGGATTATTTGACAGCAATTATTTGACAGCATCTTTTAAATTCTGTAGTTAAGACTTCTTTAAATAAATCAAAGCCTCCTAGAATTCTCAGTCAGACATGTGTTTGTGTGCTTTACAGGATTACAGTAACAAGAATACTAAAACAAAACAATTATGTTTGTCTTTATTTTATTTTTTCTTTTAAAACACCAGTCATTTTTAATATACAGACAGCAATACCTTTGCAACAGTTCTTCATCTGTTGTGCAGTTAATGCCAAACAGCTCAGCAAATCCCTGCCAAACTGTTCTTTTTAGTTGATTTATTTATTTATTTATTTTTTAATTTGCAGATTTTAAACAAGCACAACAACGCTAAAAAATAATACATTTTTGGAAGAGCCTCCCTGTGGCTTTCATTACAGTGATTTTCAGTTTTCTGTTTCTCATCTCATTCACAGCCCAAAGTCGCAAGCCAAAGCTTTGTAGTTTCAGAGTAATCTGCTTGACTGTTTTACACACACACACACACACACCTGTGTGTCTCAGGACTTCATTAACAACTGAATCATTTTAAGTAATATTACCCCATTTAACAGAAAGCACACAATACTATCAGTGAGTTATGATAGACAAGGTTTGATCGTCCAAATCTGTTGCCTGCTTTTGATGTCTGTCCCTGTTCTCTTGTCCTCTTCTAAATGTCCTCTACTTCGCTGGTGTGCATTTGCTGTCTTTTTTGGCCCAATAAACATGTCCTGCTAATAAGTTTTGACATTAGAAGGTCCCAGATGAGAAGTGTTCCTCTCCAACATTGTACTCAGCTCTCGTCCCACCATCTGTTTCTCCCCCACCATTTTTTCCCTTTCTCCACTCAGACGACTCTAAATTTGCCGAGGCGGTGCGTGTCTTGCTGACCTGGGTGGAACGAGGGGAGGTAAACCGCAGAAACGCCAACAACTTCTATTCAATGATCCAGTCCTCGAACAGCCACATTCGCCGGCTGATGAACGAGAAGGCCGCCCATGAGAAGGAGATGGAGGAGGCCAAGGAGAAGTTCAAAAACGCTCTTTCTGGGATTTTAGTACAATGTGAGTGTTGCTTTACAGATGTTGCTTCTGTTTCGAAACCTAGTAAGCAGCTTACCCAGACAGCATTTTTGGGCGTCATCTGCATTTTCAGCTCAACTTTCACCACGTTTGGAGAGATGTTAAATTATATGATGACAAATTTACTGTTTACAACCAAAAAACAGTCACTTTGGGTTCTTTAGGCATTCTGTATAAATGATTTTCAGACTGAACTGGAAATGACTAAAAATGCTGTTTGAGGGATTGAAACGTTGATTAAAAATATTAGATTTTTGGCCTTCTGCTGATTTCCATCATTATTGGAGGTGGATTTTACATGAATTATGATAGCTCACAAATCACAGCTCTGATGTAATAAGACCCAATTGACCCAATCGCAGCTGGTGGCTGTGGATTTGCATTTCTCTGAGGCATTGTGCAAACCCTGAAATGATTCCACTGATTTCTCCGTTCAGAGCAAATATAAGACTGCTGACTAATACAGAGATTTTAGGGCAGATTTCACATGTTTGTTTGATTATTTTATATTTTATTATTATACATTTTTAATAGTAATGTATGTCCAGCTAACACACAGTAACAGCCTGTGTATATTTCCTTATAAACCATCGTTATCACTTTGACCACTTTTATTACAGTTAGCGAGCATTATTACATAATGAAATGTTCACCTAGCATTAAAATGCAGCACCAGGACTAAAAGCTTCCTGTGTGGAGAGCCCAGAAGTGCCTGTTGTGTGACGTCACTGCAGTTTCATCTATACTATCAGACACAAAAGGAAGCATTGGGTAAATGGGTGCTGTCAGCTACCGCATGATTACACTTCACTTTCTGCCGTCATGATAGTACGCCCAACGCAGCAGTGCTTTGTACCTGATTGATCCAATGCCCAGAGAAATGGAACTACTACTCACACACTCAGACACGTATAGTTTCCTTGATGCATGTGCATTTGATTCAAGTATATAGGGGGCATAAAGAAAGTGTGTTTCATTAATATGCATCTAGGTCCAAAATGAATACAGACTTATTGACAGGTCAAGGCAGAGAAAATCTTGCCTTGAAAATGAGAGATTTTCAAAAAGGAAAAAAAAAGTTAGTGTATTTGAATAACATACATATGCATCTGTTGCCGAAAGTTTAATTAAATGTACCCGCGTGGCGTGTATTTACCAGCAGGAGGTATTCATTAGAAAGCTACACTCCTGAATGCAATGGCAGAGGTTGCTTTACGTCTCTAAGAAAAGCTGCCCAACTTTTGACCTCAAAAGCAGTTTGCGCTCTGCCGTCAGTTACACTGCAGCTTTTCCAGAACTGGGTTTTATAGTGTACACGCTTTGATCTGAGATCAGTGCGGACCAAAGGTAAGTTCTCCAGAGGCTTCTACCACTTTGAGCTGAATGCAGAAGAAGGTAGAGTATGTGAACCGCATTAGTGCACAGCTACAGACCTGTCATCTGTAACCCGTCTGGCATGTGTAGACTCCGAGACTGTGCTTAGTCTCTGGGCAGCACACCTGATGACCCTTCATAGGTTAAAAGTAAGTAACCCCAATCACTAGAATGTCATGTCTAGCTCGCCTGATTGCTCACATAACCTTGACTTGAGCTTGTAGATAATCAGATACACTTCTGATGACATGCCACTCAACAACACACGTATGCATAGGCTTTTAACTATTCTTTAACACTTTATGTGAAACCTGTATGATGCATTATATACAGTATAATGCACAATTCCTTATAATGCAGAGAAGCCGTTTTGTGTATACGCTACCTTTTAAATGTGTGGGGCTTTTTTTGGAAGCAGTTGATACTTTTATTCAACAAGTACACACAATTGTGTTCACGATGCTAAAAATTCAGCTTTGATCACAGAAATAAATTTCATTTTACAATATATTCAATATATACATAGAAAACAGTTATTTAAAATGTTTAAACTGTATTTTTGCTTAAATAAATGCAGCCTTGGTAACAGAAGAGAATTGTTAACAAAGCCATAAAATCTTATTGGCCCCAGACTTTTGAATGGTAGTGGATGGATCTATGCAAATGACAAAATTGTCTATATCTGGATATAGGTATGAGCGAACCACAAAAGCCTATTTTGAGATGACAGTTTTCTATTTATAGTTCCCTGTTAAAACAAATATATCATGAATAATTCATTGAATTATTCATTATGTTTTATGTCTGTGCTCAAAAAAAATGATAAAAGTGGTGAACAATGGGGGAAAAAACATTGTGACTTTTAGGCTGCACTTTTTTTTTTTTTTCTTTGCAGGTGACTCTGTTCCAATTGTTTTTAGAAAGAAATGGTGGAGAATAAACAAATGTTATAGTTCACACCACACTTAGTCATAGACTTAGTCATATTGGCTTTGCAGACTTGCCAGAAATATCCTTCATCTTTGTGTTTGTTAAAAAAATCAGTGAGTAATCTTATTCGAAAGAAAACCTCATTTGAGTCTTTTCTTACAAGGTTTTCTGTTTCAGTCACATAATACATTAAAATACTTTCATGGTGACACGTCTAAAGAGTACAAATGCACACAGAACACATGATGGCACAAGAAATGTGGTGCTAATCATGGAATTTAATGTTTCATACTCTTGAAAGTGTTATAACCATGGTTAAAGTATTTGTAAGAACATGCACTAAAAGATTGCATTATAAGGCATATACTGCATCAATAATACAGGCTTCATAAAAAGTTTTCCTCCTCCTATACTGACTTTTATTATTATTGTTGATACGATTGGAATTGCTGGTCCAATCATCAGTAGAAAGCATGATTTATGTTATACAGTAACTTGATCTAATTTGAAGGTCATGGTAAGTTTCTGCATATGCCTTCACACTCATCACTGCACAACACCACTGATGTCATACACTGTAGTCGCATCTATCCTGATGTCATATAGAGATGGAGTTTCACAAGCATCCGCAGACATAAACATATTTACCAATACGTCTCTTCTCTAGTGACAGGTTGAAATCTAAGGGTGTTTTATTGTTTTGAAGAAACAAAGCATCACCTTCCCAGAGATACAGACTTCATCTGCCAGAATGTCTTTTCTGTTTGTTTGCTTGTTTGTGTTCTCTCATAGATATTTCCTTTGAAGCCTGTCAGGTTATTCTAATGGGCTTAGAGCGTCTGCTTGAGGAAATAGTGACAGTACTGATTTGCCACCAAGCCTGCACCAAGAGTTATCTTCTATCAGGAAAACTTGCTACAGATGTTTCGTCAGAAAGGTCACGTCACCTTAGAAGCACCTTCTAGTAGCTTCTCCTGGCATTTAGCAGCGTCCAGCCTTTTATCTGCAAGCAGCAGACAGCAACCTTTGATACAAACCAAGTATCTGGCACTCTAGTAATGTCTGGTTTGTGGTGATGGCAAACACGTGCGGCGGAACAGTCGCTCACGCAGAGGAGAGAAAGCGCTGTGACAGTCGAGCATCTGTCTTATCTGAGCACAGACAGAACACACAGCAAAATTAAGAATGAAATGCAGGATACAGCTAAAAGCTTGCTGGGGTTGCAGCCCTGCGGGGGGATAGAGCAGCAGGTTGTCGCAGTGGCAGGTGGGACGCGGTGACAGGGGAATTCTGGGTAAGACTTTTTCAGCTTAAGACGTTGGATTCCGGCTGAGGCAGCAGACGGGTGCTGTCACCAACCAAATCTGCGCTTGCACCATCTAATGGATGCTTTGTAGTAAAAGTATTAATGTTTTTGTAAACAACCTCGCTGAAACTGCTTTCTTATTATTACACAAACATGGGAGACGACAACTAAATATTTTCACATAATGGTTGATATTATAAATCTGTATTTTATGCGTGTTATACAAATATTATCACTTTGCTTAATGTCACAGATATATATTTTAGCTGAAAAGCCTTATTATATACTGGAAACATATTTGTGAAGGTTAAATTAGTTAGATATGAAACACATCCTGCGCTAAAACTTTGCTGCATTCTGTCATTATAGTGCTATCTTTTAATTAAAAATTCACATTGGATATACAGTATCAACTGATCGGTAATAATTACCATTATCGCTAATATTGTACCAATAATAATGATACTAACTTTTAAACGTTTGGGGTCAGTAAGATTTTTTTGTTTTTAATTAAAGTCTGCTGCTCAAGAAACATTCTTATTATCAGTACTGAAATGAAAAAAGATTTTTCAGGATTCTGATAAATTGTATTTTTAAAGCATTTAAACATTAAAACATGGAAATTACAAAGATAATACAAATATTTTTGTAACAGCAAGTCTTTAAAACAGGAATTTTGTTTAGCTTTTTACTACAGTATGTGTTTGTAGGCCAGAGACATACTAAACATAAATATGCAAATACAGAAGTCAAGGCTAGAGCAGTGCGTTGCAAGTACAGTATATACAGTAAAAGCTAAGCGGCAGAGAAAGCTGCTAGCAATGGGATAATGATTTCTTTTCCCAGGGAATGCATGAACACAGAAATGGAAATACCATGAAAACAACAGAAGTCACTTTAAATAAAACCATAAATATAAATGCACATTTCAGTGACGTAGCCCAGTACTCTGGGGGGTGATTGAGTTATCTTCAAACGTCTGTGCCATTAAATCAACATGCTGAGAAAGACTGCTTTCAGACTGCTGCTCTGCCATGACAGTTGAAACCTGACTGTAGAGAGGCCCATAACAAGGGCTGGCCTTGAGACAGTGCCGAGAAGCAACACGTACCTACGTTGCATTATAATCTTGTGAATGCAGTCCGACACAATTCGTAATGATGCATGAAATCGAGCTCGCATGGCTCGAGGCTGTTGTTTTGGCCTAAATCAGACACAAGTTTGACTATTGCTGCAGAATTTTCATTTGTGAATAGTGAACATGCCAAACTCAAACATTTTGTCACGGCACATCAGATACAAACGCTGCACACTTACACACACCTACACAATCTCAGTGGTGCATATACTCAGGCACATGCTCTCCCTGCTGGCTTTGCCATCGATCTCTTCCATCAAATTAAAGGATGCTGAAGTCACTATCGATCAGACCTCTCTCACTCTTGAGCATGCCGTTGCCGCAGACAGATGTGTTTGGCAGCCTTCCTGACTCCCCAGGGTTTATTAACCCCCTCTCACTGAGAGAGAAATGGGATCTCTGAGTGAATCTGCATAGGGCACTTTATACCATCAGTAATGATGTCATGCATCCATCAAGCCATTGGCACCATGTTTTTTGCCTGTCAGTCTTGCAGTTACATCACTAAGGCTCATGAATGCTTTGATGTCATTTCCCAGACACTTTTTTTGGGTCCATGATGCATTGCACATGCGGAATCTCTTTGAAATATGATATGATAGTCTCAAATGATCTAGTCATGACAGTATCAGTAGTATCAGATTTAGCTAAAAATGAAGGAATCTTGTACAAAATAGCTGAAATGTAATCCCTTAAAGTGTTCCTTCACCCCAAAATGAAAATGTTGTCATTAATCACTTACTGTACCACCGTGTCTTTCCAAACCTGTAAATGCTGTGTTCGTCTTCTGAACATAATTTAAGATATTTTGGATGAAATGTACTGAACACTGTCAAGGTCCAGAAAAGTATGAAAGATATCATCAAGAATGTTCCATCTGCCATCAACATTATGAAGCTACAAAAATACTTTTTTTTACAGAAGTAAAACAAAAATAATGACTTTAATTCAACAATTTGGCACTGTAACGCCGCTTTGGACATCATTTTGGAGAGCATCTGTTAAACATACGTATACAGTTCTGTGTCAGCCTTAATGCAATGATACATCTTCTGTGTATATTTATGCTTTGATTTGTACAAAAACAGCATATCCTTGTATTGCAGCTGATATGGGGAGGTAAGCGATTAATGAAAACGTTTTGTTTTGGGGTGGAATAACCCTTTAAGTGTTTTTCTTTTTAATTTTTTTTTTTTTTTTTTTGATTGTTTGTTTGTTTTTTGTTTATTTTTGGAACATGCCAACCTTCACGTTAGTATTTTGCTAGGTTAAGAGCAATTAATTCTAATAGACCGACACTAAAAGGCATCACAATCACAAAATACTTGGTAAAGCCTCCATTCATTGCACTCATGTATTTTTCTGACATTTTTCAAAATGTAACGAAGTTTGATCTGTACATTTTTTTTCATGTTTTTTGATGTCTCTTATCTTCACTGCATTTATTTAATCAAAAATACAATAAGAACAATAATGTTGTGAAATGAGATTTAAAATAGCTGATATATTTTAAAATATAATTTATTTCTTTTATCAAGGCTGAGTTTTCAGCATCATTACTCCTTTAGTGTCACATGATCCTTCAAAAGTAATTATAATATCCTGATTTGCTGCTAAAGAAAAATGTAAAAATTTTGGACCAATAATATATGGCTGTTTCTCAATTCCGAGAATGCAGAGAATGGAAGAACAAACTTGGAAGGCAGCGAGAACACAGCGCATCCTCGTGAGAATTGAGATGTACTGTGTTCTTGCTCAACTGACCGTGTAGTCTCACCATAAGCAGCGGTCAATGAATAATAGAACTAAATATAACATAACTTTAAAAAAAACTTATTTAAACATGCTATTATTTCCATATACTTGTATATCGTTTTATTTTAGTCTTATTTTTAACTATGACTATGTTATGATCATTTTAATATGCCAATGAAATACTGCAGACTTTCTTAAAACTTTATTAAAATGAGGTTAAGAAGAGCTATTAATATTTACTATGTTTATTATGTTCACCATCTTGAATTTTCTTTTTTCTCTAAAAAAGAATACGTGTGGTGCTCCCTTATGTTTAGGCCACAGGAATATGCATAATTATGCCGCCTACTTTTTAGTTCTGCTTTCATGTCATTAGCGCACTGATGTTACCTCAAAACACAGTCTAGGTTGGCAGATTGCTAGTTTTTGGAACAGAGTTTATGTCAGAGATGTCAGAGCAGCACATTCTATTAGCAGCTGTGATGCTCAGCAGCTGTTCCCCTTTCGTCCTGCGCCTTCCTTCTGTCTTACATTCTCACAGGAAATTATTGCCATGTATCTCCAACATCCAAAGCACTCACGCCTCCCAAAAAAGTTGATTGACTGCCTCGTCTCTTAATTCTGAACAGATGACTGTTTTTGGAAGGTTTGCTTTAATGAGTTTACATAAGTGAGACGTCCTTTCTAATCTATACACACTGAAGTAATGAGCCCAGCCTGTCATAGATGAAACATTCATCTCATTAGGCTTCCACTTGATGCACTCTTAAAATACAGGAGATGCTTTGACTATCCGGCCAGCAGAGTCGATAAAGGTGAGAGGTGTGTTGTGGTAATTGAGAAAGAAGAAACATGAGACGGAACAGTTGATTTCAGGTAACGCTAGGGAATTCATTATTCTGCTGTTTAATCTTCCCAAGAGAGTCTACAAATCTGCCATTATTGACTCACCCACATGTCATTTGAAACCCAAAGGATTTTCTTTCTTCCATACACCACAATATGAGATGTTAGGCCTAATGTTCCAGATGCTGTTTTGCTACATACCACAACAATCCATAGCTGCCACAAAAGTTAAAGGAATTGTTAATCCAGAAATGAAAATTGTCATCATTTACTCCTCCTCATTTGTACCAAACAAAAAAAAATTGTTTTAGAGAATGAAAATCATGTTGCTTGGACCCCAACGTTCTTCACAATATAGTTTGTGCTCTACAGAACTTAGTCAGTCATACTGAGGGTGAGTAAATGATGACAGAGTATTTATTTTTGGGTGAACTCTCCCTTTTTATTTTAGAAGAGACAGAAATGTGATCTCATTAAGATCTTATCCCTGCAGATACACCAGTCACCCCAGCTCAGTGTTTATGCTGTATAGAGGGGGGTAGGGGAAAACAACATCACTTCCTTCCAACCTGACACAAATTTTTTCACTCCTCTGCACCTTCCCAATCGCCCCTCTCTCTCTTTCTTTCTTTGGACGCCCATACTGGCCCCTGCATCCCCTGCCACAGTTGAGCAGATTGTGTCTGTATTCCACGCTGCTTCCAAACAAAAGGCATGGGACCATTTCTCCAAAGCCCAACGCAAGAACCTGGACATGTGGCGAAAGCAAGCAGAGGTTGGTGTTTTCATTTCTTTAAGTGATTGTGTTCATGCCTCACATCTTCAGAATTAATTATGCAGTATGTTACTGTCAGATAATAGTCTTTCCCATTTCCCCTTCCCTGCAAGCTCCCCATGTTTTCTTGAACTATCCTGAAGTCTGTGTATTTTCTTTTGAGTTGAATGTAATTGGTATGATAGTTTGATTGCTCAGCTCTCTCTGGTAGTGAAGTGTGACCCGACACTGACCCTGAGATTTCAGCGGTTCACAACTGGCAGGTAACATTGAGTCTTTTTTTTGATAGAAGCCATAGAAATGCCAGTATCTCAAATCATTGGTATTCCAAAGTATCCTCAAAGCTCAGTAAAAAGAGAGATTTATTCTCTATTAGTGAAAGCTGGAGACAGATACTATAAGCTAATTAATGAATCCACATTTTTGTTGTTGAAGTATTTTTTTGTGTCACTTTCCTCTGTTTTCTGTGGTCATTAGGTAAGTTTTAAGACATCTCTCTGATTATTAGTGCACAAAGACCCAATCTGGTGTCTAATTAGCACTTTAATTTCCATTGCTGGCAACATTAAAACGCTATTTTACATGGATCAGAGGGTTCATATTGTTTACATCTAATAAAACTGAGAACTCCTGCTCAGAAAATGATGAGTGTGAAATCAACCGAGGACTGGACTTTCCATGTGTCATAAAAACAAGTTCCTAGTAGTTTACAGTAATTAATTCTCATGGCTTTAGAGTCAACATGAATTTTATCTACTGAGCATGAATCATCAAAGAAAAAAAATATGTTTGTCTTACTAAAAAAATGAAGCAAGATGCATCTACTGGGTAAACTTGACCTTCATCTTCCAAAAAATGTGTGTTGGAGAAGGGTAGTAATCTACAATCAACAACAAACTGGCATTCAGATCTGACTTCGTTCTAGTATTTTACAGCCAACTTTAATGATTCAATCAGTTCACAAGCTGAAGCCCTGTCCTTCCTTTTTTTTCTTTTTCAAATAAAATTTTGTTTTTCACTGTGACTGGGTTATAAATATTCACTTGAAGCCTTTGGAACAACTTAAAGATGCAGGTACTGTAAATGCCGTAAGAGACTCCACACTGTTTAAGGTAGGTGCTCCATTTCCAGCCCCTGTGAAGCACATTAAGACAAATCGCTATTACTGCCAGTTAGTTCTTTTGTTAACTTCACGAACTGAGTGAGTCCTGGATTGACTGCCTTATTCTAAATTTTAATTGACATTTTATTCGATTCGTCTTTGAATGAAACAGTTACATATAGAGTTCTTTTAGCACTTACCTTGTTCTTCATCTCTGAAAGGAGCTTATTAATGCTGCGGTAATTGCGTCCTTATTGAGCTCTCTGTTTTATTGAGTTCCTCTCATTTTGTCTCTTTCATTTCTCCCATCAGATGACAAGAAAGGGTTCGCAACAACCCTAATAACCCTTGATCATTTCAAGAAGCTGCTGTAGTCCTCACTTGATGTTTTCATCCTCCTACCCACAACCCCCCCACCCCCCACCCCCGGCCCCAATGCCCTTTGCTCTGACCACTTGACATAAGTCGAATATGTTTAGTCTCAGATATGAGCAACTTCTCACTCCCAGGTTGGCATTGTGCTTGCAGCTTCACCGTGGCTGTGACAGGAAGCTCTCAATGCTGTCACAGCCTCATTTGAGAAGAAGAGAGAGTTAGCAGGCCTCTCTCACCTCTTACATTATGTATTGAGAAGAGCCGACCTCAAAACTGTCAGAATCCCTCTAGTATGACAATGCTGGGCTTCAGGGATATGCCACACTTTCACAAGCCTTTGAACCTGACACTCGAAATGTTTATGTTCTAATAGAGCCCATTAGTGCCATTTAAACATCCTCCGCTCTAGGAGGAGGTTGCTTCACTCCTGAATCCGGTTAGTTATATCTGGAGCAGGTGACAGTAAGTGATAGGTAATAGATGACACACTATTAAACTATGTTTACTTTGCTTCTCACCCTCTGAGCTGTTTGGACCCTCGCTGCACTTCTCTCGTAAATGTGACGGTAAGATGGCGGCTTCGGATGAGTTGTTGACCCAGAGCTACATTCAGGCTTATTGGAATGTAGAGGATTTTCATCCTCATTTCCTTGAGCTCCCCTGCAAGTTTCCCAGCTATTTCTTGCGTAAACAAAGCTTCAGTAAGTGCTGGTTCTGACACAGAAATGTCCAGTCCCTATTGCGGGTATTCCTCGCTTCAGGCTGATTGTTATTCCAAGCAGATGGTTATTTGCAGTTGCCTAGACGACCTGAATTCAATCGCAGCCCATTTATACTGTGGCCAACTAGACGTCATGTGTTAACAATTGGAGAAAAGTGTAAAGGCGGGAAGCTAGTTGCCTTCCTGCGGTAGTCCCATATCATCTATTCCTCTCCTTATTGGGCAGATGGGCCTGTTTGCTTTTGCGCTACCTGCTCGACCTCTGTAATTCTCAGTGAGATCATGTGTTGCTGTGCTAGACAGATGGTAATGTTTATGCCGGGCCCTTTGTTTGTTGTCAGAGAGTAAGTCTCTCTCTCCCTGTGGCAGTCATGTTGTGTCTTTGCACAGCCTTATCCGTTTGCGGTGCGCATGCCTCATTAGGCGGAGAGCTCCCCCATCAGGAGCACCCACAGGGCAGCGCCCATGCCTAGACATCTGCTTCATCTGCCCCTGCCCGGCCCTGCCGATCTGTGGTGGCTGTGCAATCACTTCCTGCAACGTTTAAACCCCACTGGCAGCCATTATAGCACATTCAGAGTCCCTGTGCAGTGTTGCATGCATAGACAAGGTCGGCCAACATCAGGTGTCTCTCTGCATTGATGCCACAGCTCCGCCTGCTTTTATGGGGCTTAACGAGTCAAATCTCTATTTTACGATCTGATCGAATGGTTTATTACATTTGCGGCTTATATATTTCATGTGTTAATCAAAGTGTGAGAGACCATCCGGCAGCAGTTGGGATTATAGACTCTATTTCTCTCATTCACAGGAGATCAGAAACATCCACAATGAAGAGCTAATGGGTATTCGGAGAGAGGAGGAAATGGAGATGTCGGATGATGACATGGAGGACGCCCCGGAAAGCAAGGATTCTGATGATTCAGGTATCCACTGTTCCTAAATGACAGTCTATAAGCAAAAGATAAGCTTTTTTCTTAAAGCAGAAAGAAAAAGCCTCGTTGTCTTAAATAGGCTTTTGTGCACCAACCGTGTATAAATTGAATCCACTGGTGATTTGTCAGTTTTATGAGGAACCTTTTCAGATCACACAGTGCTGATACATTTGCAGATAACCAGCTAATTTTCACTTTATAAATGAAGAGCGAAAAAAGAATTGAGCTTCGTGGAAAGCTCTGACTGTTTAATGACCCCTGATATATATCTGGATTCCAACTATGTAACTGCCACTTTTTGCCAACTTTTTTCAATAAACATTCTTTTAGGAACTAATGAAGCTCATATAATTTCCCTTCCCTGTGAGACCTCAAAGTGGTTTTGAATCTTTTTGTATCAAAAAACAATTTAGACATAAATATCAATTACTGTATGTCCCCCACACCATAAACAGACCTGGAAATTGTATGGAATGTAATCATGCTGGTTTCATTAACAGTTCTTTCATACTTTTGACTTTGAGGAATTTATTCTGACTGTGTTATACAATAATAATTTATTGATGGATTTAGTGATGGATGGATTGATTTATTGATTGTCACAAGCTGGATTCGACTTTGCACCACCCAACTATAGCCTTGGCTGCAGCACCAGTATGTTACTTAGATGATTTTACTTTCTCATGTGAGCAAATTAAATCAAAACTGTCTGTCGACAGCCAATTCAATCGTGGGGGAAAAGTGTCATTTTTGTATTACTATTCCTACTATCCCCCCTGTGGTTTCCTGAATGTGGTGCTACCGAGTTGAGCATTAGCCTGCCAGCTGCTCTTCCAGTTCATGTCAGGTTGCCTGTCAAAAAAAAAAAAAAAAATGCTGTTAGAGAACCTGTTCCATAGCTGCTCAGGACGGAGAATCATGGGATAGTGTAAAATGATCACTGTGGGACATCATTGTGTTTCTTGGCATCTGGAGACCACTTAGCACACCCTCTTTACAGTAAATTTAAAGTGAGACCCTCGATGGCTCCACATATGTGCCACTCAACTCATGAAATTTGAATAGAACTATTACGATTCTCCAGTGTAACAGAAAGTCTGTCATTAGTATGAAAATATATGCAAATGTAATCACACGTTTACCAGGTTTGATTCACACGTCTTCTCATCTGCGACCTTAGTTATTAGAAAACAGTGATAAAAATCACTGTCAGTGGGTTGTCAGATATCTGCAAGGATGTCACATGATAGAAATGGCAGGAGATCCACATGGTTAATGAAGAAGGTAATTCAACACCCAACACGTTTATGAAAACAAATATTTCAGACCTGCCAGTAAGACGTGCAACCTCCGTAAAGAGTGGGAGTGGCTAACCCCACTCCCGAGTGGCAAGTTTAAACCATATTAAGTAGGCAGATTCACCTCTATCTTCACTGCAGCCAAACATGTTTGCTTTCATTTTCCCCCAGAGTTAATCAATGATAACGGGCAAGTGTCCTCTGACAATAGCTATAGTACAGTGTACAAACGGTAGCTGCTTTCTTTACTGTCAGCACCCCTGGGTAGCACAGGTCGATAGAGCTGCCTGCCATGTTGCGGAAGGTGAACCTGGACGGCTCTGAGGGCAGCAGCTTGAGACGAATCAATAAAAGCAGCTTGCTTTCTGTCTGTCTCTCTATATCTCTCTCGCTCTTGTTCTCAGTCTCTCTATTTCTTTCCCCTCTAATTCACACCTAACATGCTTCCAGACAAAACACAGAATTGGTAACATGGCAGCTACCTTCATAAAAGGATACGTTCTTGCGTCCCATGTGAATTGCCATTCCATTGTGCTCGGTCTAGCACGACAAACTTCAGGGGTCTTGAGAAACACATTTTTTCAAAAATGAGCTACCCTTACCAGCAAGTGGCAGAGTAAAAATGTTGCATTTATGCTGCAAGACAGGTTTACATTGTCAAATAATTAAAAAAATACTTATAGAGACTGATTGCAATAAAGTAACATTTCAGGTCAATGTTTATTGTCAATAATGTAGCGATGAATAATTTAATTGAACTTTTTGTTAGTCAGTGCAACATGACCAACTTTAACCTGTTGCGAAATCTACATATAGCAAATCTCACAGAAAATTCCAGAGTGCTTGGATTCCAATGGGAAACCCCTGTGAAAATATGCAAACAGAGTTTGTTGTTAGCATGCTGCTAAGCTAACAACCTGACACTCTTGAAAATAAAAAAATGCAAAGTACATACAAAAAAGTAGTTTTTTACACTATCATGAACTGCTTTATCAGTACTTCTAATTACTGCATAAAAATGCAAGTAGGGTAGGGGCTGTCAGACTCTGATGCTGAATGACAGAATAAACATATGTATTTCATACACTACAAGGTTGAGTGCATAGTGTATAGTGCATCATTTGGGATGCAGCTAATTTTTCTATTATCCACCATCTTGTATTGTTGGTCGGATTCTGCACTCTCAGAAAGGTACAAAAGCTGACACTGGGGGAGTACCTTTTCAAAAGGTAAACTTTTGTACTTATTAGATTCAAATGTGTACCCTTTAAGTACTAATATGTACCTTTTAGGTACCAAAATGAATCCTTTAGTTACAAACATGTACCTTTTGAAAAGGTGCCGCCCCAGTGACAGCTTTTGAACCTTTATTTCGGGGGGTCTGGGATTGTTTTCTTCGTCGAGGATATATTCGTTGTTTCACTTTTATCTCAATACCATTGCTGCCTGCCTTTTGGGCTGCTTAAAATGCAGTCTAGGTAGGCAGCTCCCTAGCTTTGGGAGCAGAGCCGAGTCAGGTAATGATGCGTTTCCCTGCAGACTTTCGACGGTGTTCGTAGCTCAACCTGGCTTTCCTTATCTTCTATCCACGTCACTCAGACGCTCATCCTCTCCCTCTTCAGAGCTGCATAAGCAAATATCCTTCATCAGCCTCGCGATCAGACGCCCAACTGTTCCCCCGCTCCCTGCCCAATCTGAGAGGGACACGCTTCTCGGCATAATCCCGTTATCTCCTCCCGCTCGACGCGGAGCAGAGGTGCCATCTCTGATCATCAGCTTGTTAAGAGACGGCTGAATGACGGAATGTCTCAGTGTGAAGAACCCTTTTTGCGTCCGTTTTAATTACAGCCGTTTGATAACAATGCCCATGGTACATTAAGTCAAGCATTAAGTAATACACTTTCTCTCCATTTAATCCTCTCTAATTAGCCTCTGAAAGCAGCAGTGGTACTGAGGGTCCTTTCATCTTGGTCCATCGGCAGAATTCTCTAAGCAGCTTTTGAGGAACACTGTTTTCTGCTTTCATTTTTACCCTTTCCAGGCCTCAGCGCCACCACCCCACGACTTATAATTCCTCACACGACTCTTAATATGCGCCTCTTCTCTTTCTGTTCCGTTATTGGTTTTCACCCCTGCCTCCGTCGCTCATGTGTCTCTGTCTGCTTATTTCCCATTCCTGTCGCCAATGCAATTGTCATTTTTCATATCTCTTCTACTCCCTCTCTCTCTCTGTGGTCTCCCAGGGCCGCTGGCTCAGGTGGAGGCTCTGAAAGAAGAGAACGACAGTCTGCGGTGTCAGCTGGATGCCTACAGGAATGAGGTGGAGCTTTTGAAACAGGAGCAGGGTAAAGCACAGCCCCAGCGCAGCGAGGAGGACGCCACCCGCCAGCAGCAGCTCAGCTTCCTGCAGCAGGCTCTGCAGGGCATGCAGAAGGTACAGGCACACACAATCAACACATGCAAAACATAATCATTTTCTTACGCACTGTTTTTGCATCGTTTCCAATAAAACTGCATTAAAATCTTTAAAATAAAGGAAATGTATTTGCATTTATTATTATTATTTGATATTATGAACAATAAATCCATGCATTTTGTAATTTGTTTTTCTTTAAAAAAAATATACCTTGTAATTTTTTTTTAATTAAAAATAACCAATTTTTTTTTCAATAAAATGGCAGACTTAAGAAGATCTGTAAAGTTTAAAAGATTAAAGTTGTGATATCACAAAGTGGGGGCATGCTTTTATAACATTGGCCATTGTTTTTTGTTGTTTCTCCGATCACGAATGCAGAGGTGTTTACAAGGCGCGATGCAACGCAACATGTAAAAAGACAGAACTCAGACAGTAGTCATGATAAGCAATAATTATGTCTCCGCTGGATGCAACAAATGTCTCGTTTGTAATGTGTTTTATTGGTTTGGTGTCATAGCTCGGGGCCGCGGCATCATGCTTGAGAGGTATTCAACCAATCACAACGCACTGGATAGCTGGCCAGTCAGAGCACACCTTGCTTTTTTAGAATGATGAGCTTTGTACCTTTCAGAAGGTGGGGCTTAGAGGAGGAACAATAATGTACAGTATGTGGAAAATAATGTGTTTTTTTGTTGTTGTTCTTTTTAAAACACATAAACACATTGCATTGCACCAAATACACAAAATAATGTTCTTTTTAGCAACATCAAATGATCCCTTTAATTGAGCCTATAGCGGGTAAAATAAGTATTCTTAACCTGTGGAAGATTTTTATTAAACAAAATATAAATTAATCAAGCATAATCATTGTGAATATGACCATATATATATATATATATATATATATATATATGAACTATTCTACTATTATAATCATGTATTTAACTGTGTGTGCTCAAAAACAATGAGCTGCCATCAAAAGAAAACATGAGATGATCTTAAAGTTAATAAGCAATAGTGACATGAATGATATGTTTTGTTTCTGAAACCTATATAAGAGTATGCAAATCTTTGCATAGTTTCTCAGCTTCATTATCTAGGATAATAAAATCTATCTTCTGGCATCAAAGCCCCAAGACAAGAGGGCGATCTCTACAAGAAGTGACAGAAGCCACCACAAAACATTTAGAAAGTATAAAATAGCCTACATGACAAACAAAACTCCAGATATTATAATGCATTTTAACTTAGGATACAATTATTTATGAAATCTCAAGGCATTATACATAAAGGCTTCAAGTAAAGTACAGAGGCTTCACTTAAAATTATTTCAATTAATTATTCCCATTTTTGACTGCTAGTAAACATTTTTTCACCATACTTAGACATAGTTTTAGTTTCATGCCTAAATTTATGTTGTTTAGATATTCTCACTGGAAAATGACCAAAAATACAGAAAAAGAAAATATGTTTTGCAGTGTGGAACTCTATGCAGAGCTGCTGAAGATTTTTGAAGACACGGGCGGATGCTTGTCAGTGGTTTGGCACAATAAGATCTGTGCCAGTAACCGAAAAAGTTGTCGTTTCGAAACCAGCATGGGGTGATCCACGAGCCGTCACTCATCTGTGTGTTTACAGTCACACACATCTACTGTTTTCTGGCTTGCTGAATACAGCCTTGTTATGCGTGAGAGTTTAGCTGCAGGGAGTCCTGAGCACAAACACCTCATTTCTACAGATCATCCAGGTCATCAATCACACACACACACAATAATAAACACGACATTTTGAACATGTGGAATGGAAATTTCATCTGCCCACATGGGCACAAACTGTAGACGTTTCCCACCCATCAAGCACTTTCATCTCTTTTATCAAGCATTATTTTATCTTCTCTTGAAGACTGCCGCTATTTTTAGCTATCATCCTCCATTCTCCATTGTTCTTCGCTGCTCAGAGTGACCTACAGATCTGAGGGAGATTTTCAGCTACATTTATTTTCCCAAACCGTGCATTCACACAATACAAACGCACACGGGCAGGGTTAAATCTGTCCCATGTTCTGTCTATTTTTGTACCTCGCTTTACTGTACCTATCAATAGAGCACAAAGAGTCCTGGTCACCCTCGTTGTCCTCCTGTAAGCCCAGCACATACAGATGTTCCACACGGCTTTGACCTTGTCATGTGAGCGTTATTAGGTCATGAAGGAGACCCGTTCTGAGAGGGACGTTTGTCTCACTTTGAAGGTGCGTGCTTGCCTGTAATGAGCCTTAATGGGCTTCTGCATATTGAACATTGCTGTGGCAGGAGATGAACTCTCTGCACGGGTCACATATGAGCCGCACGCTGAGCGATTTGTTTGAGTTAGTGTTCTCTGATCTCCGGCGAGCGCGTGAAGATGGCATGTTTTTGTGTCACATGAAGTGAACAGCGCCATTTCTCCGAGTTGAATCACTCTCAAATGGCATGCGAGGCTGCGGAGACGTTCTCGCTCCTGCACTCAGAGCGTGTTAAACTCACCCTCGGTCTGATTTATTCATGAGGAGCAGGCCATGAAGGCAAACAAAAAGGTTACATCACCACAGTTTATGTAGCTCAGATCGCTCCTGGCTTCTGAATGCTGAGCAGGATCGGTAATGAGAAATCGGAGCAGTGGCTTCTGATTTATTAGGCTTGTCAACAAATTAGCATGCTTAGAAACGTGGTATGAGAAAGGTGTTGCATAACATGTTACCTGAGTAAATTGTGTTACGTCTGTTTCTTTCTTTATTTTTTTTCTAAAATGTGTATTTCTGTCATTTGAAAAAGAAATAAAAAACCATTACACTCAAGAATAGTAAATTTTGTTATATAAACGAGAGTGTTGCTGAACAACACTACATTTATTGGGTTAAAAAATACAGTAAAAACAGTAATAGTGCCATTTTTTTTACCATTTTAAATAACTGTTTTCTATTTTAATATATAATTTATTACTTTGATGCAAAGCTGGATTTTCAGCATCATTACTCCAGTCTCCAGTGTAATATCATCCTTCAGAAATAATTTTAATATGCTGATTTGCTGCTCAAAACACATTTCTGATTATCAGTGTTGAAAGCAGTGGTGTTTTATATTTTAATAATGGTTGGATATATATAATGGATATATATATATATATATTAGTATATTAATACTAATAAATCTTTTACATTACCATCTATTATATTATATTATTTGTATCACATATGTAGTTTTTATTTTTTATTTTAGTTTTTTTTCTAACAGGCAAAAACTATAAGGCCAAAAGTGATAGCACACTTATTCTCAATATGCCAAACAGTTAGAGGTATTATTCCCATCTGTAGCTGTTTATATTATGTTTTAGCATTAATACTACATAACATAAAACATAAACATATATATCCCTTTGTATGCTGTATGAAGCATTCTTATGCTGACGTAGACATGCATAAACAAATCAATTTACATATATTCAGTGGGAACACACTCCTCCGCTGAGACTGCCAGCACAGATCCTGTGTGTGGGTGTGTGTGTATCCAGCTTTGGATTTAATCAGTCCCTCACCTGAGCCACTACAGACATACAAACAACCTCAAGGCACAAAACCTATTTACTCGTCTCTGAGTGAAACGCACACCGTCCAAATATTTTCCCTCCCGTTTCTGAATGTCACTGGCACAGCACCTCTGGAGGTCGGGGAACAGCTGTCATATCAGCTGCATACTGTTGAAATGTCTTTATGAGCTAGAGGTAATCAAATAAAGCCATATTCAACACAGTCGTAGCACCTGAGATTGAATTATCTGATAGCAAGACATCTCAAACCCTGGTGAGCTGTCCAAAAATGGCATATTTGGGTATGGAAGGCTTTTTAGGTCAAGGACGTCTACATAATACTTGCCGCTATCTATGCATTAGCATTCTCATTCATTTCAATAGCAGTTAGCACAACACCTCTGGAAGTGCTTGCAGTCATACTAATCGCATAATAATTCAGACAAACCACATCCTTTTCTCTGTTTTGGCTTTTCATCCACACTGACATGGTATTTTTGTCTAGTAAAAATGGAGGCTTTTAAAAATGCAGTCCTAAGTGGATAATTAATTGTAATGCAGAGGTTCATGAGAACAATGACATATTCAGTCATGTGATGCATATTGTTTCAAAAGGTATGTGTGGTTCTACTGGCGCAGTTGTGTCTGCTATTTACTTTTTATATTTACTTTTTACAATCTTCATATCACATTCCTGCACAGATGATAGAATATTTACTCACAAATGCTGCCATTTCCAAATATATCCAGATTACTGTGGATAGAGCCTAACCTAACTATAAAACAAACTCAGAAAGAAACAGCAAGTAACACACTGAATTAAACATTACATTGGGAGTAGAAAGACTTTTATTCTCTTGTAAAACGTATTCCAATAAGTTTTATTTATAACTTGTTCATATTTTATATGACATGAGCCAGTGAATTTGCATTTGTCTTCTTTACTTCTTCCATGTTTTGTTTTTTTTTTATTCACCTATGTCACTTACAATCTACAATAATCAGCCCATCATTCAATTAAAATCATGTGAAATTGCAGTTCCACATGAATTGACTGGCCAACTGGCAAATAACTGTGTTTTATTTACCCACCAAAGCCCATGTTAAATCTCATTTGGCGCTTAGTGAGTGTTCATTTTGGATCCCGCTAGCACCTAGCTGTGATGTCAAAGGCAGCAGACCTTGAAAATACATTTCACGCTTTTAAGAGCCCTATAAAAAAAAAAAAACTGGGCACCGTTTGCATATGTTGCTTACAAAAAAAAAAACTACTTTGGAAACTACTGTCTATCAGTGCTTTTTGGGTCTAGCTGGAATAGTCACGACTACTTCATTCTAACCAGCCAAATCTCAACCTTTTGGTAGGTAGATGCAGAAAGCCATAGATATTCTAACATTGAGTTTAATGAAGCAGCCCAAACCGCAATCAAAGCGATGGTGCACAGCGTGTGCTCTCTTTAAATACTGATGAACTGATCTGCATGTGGCGTCAGGCCTGTTGAGCTTCGTATAACGCTCGTCTCTCGTTATGTGTTTTTAATGTCACCGTTTTTCCTTTGTGCCGTTTCTCTAGCAACTACTCAAGC
The DNA here is from genome assembly GCA_032359235.1 of Enteromius mattozi. NCBI lineage: Eukaryota > Metazoa > Chordata > Actinopteri > Cypriniformes > Cyprinidae > Enteromius > Enteromius mattozi. The sequence goes on along the minus strand of JAUMHE010000063.1, from coordinate 16,867,158 downwards.
TTCGCGAGGATCTGAAACAGAGAGAGACGGAGCTGGAGAAGAACTCGGAGGAAAAACAACAGCTCGAAAGCCAGATCCAGAGTCTGAAGGATCGGATTCAAGCCTTCCCCACATCACATGCTCTGCCTGTGAGTAACAGACGGCTCTCTGTCTCTGCTTGTGTTCTTCTAACTCTGTCTGCATTCGCTGTGTTCTGTCTGCTGAGGAGATGAGACGAGACGGCTGTCAGTTTGAGGATGGCGTGTATTAATGAGTCTGTCCTGCTGAACGCTCTCCAGGGATTCAGATCAGAATGGGAATATCTGATTCCCTGTGCTCTAATTAAAGGAACATGAGCTCAGGATGAGTCTCGGTGTTCGAAACAAAGAAAAACCGTGTGAAATTCTTGCATTAGACTCCCCTGTTTACAAGCAAGCAGACATTATGAATTAATGCATAAACAAAACAGGCATAATTTCAGAGATAAGATGGCAATGATTCAGTGGGGGATGTTTGGAAAATAATGCAGGTAACGTGTTTAAAACAGTGGTCTTTCTATCTATACAGATATGAACCTCTGGTACTTCCATTAAAATTGACATCAATAAATACAATAAATAAACAAGCAAAAATGTATGTCAAATTAATGTTGTAATCTTAAATTTAAGTGTTTTTAGCATTAATTAAAATTATAGGTTAAACTTTATTTTAATAGTCCACATCTACTAACTATAAGTAACTTTGTAACTACATGTCAACTAATTCTCATTAATTTCCAACTACATGTCTAGTAACTTTCATACTGTGTCCTAACTACACTCAACGCGATAAGATTCCAGTGACAAGCAATTTGGGTGTCCACACTAGACGTGATGCGACAGAAGCCAATCAGAAGCATGTGTGGGCAGGCTGTCTCTGGAAGCGCACTGCTCTCGCAACGAAATGGATACGTTTATAATCTAATTCAGAAATATTACACCTTTTTAACATCATTAAATGTATATACTGAGTAACTGATAACATCTCTGTTATGGAATACACACTTGTTGGTGTGGTGAGTTTTTGCTTTAATTTATTTTCAAAATCTGTTCAAAGTCTGTTGTTGCTTTTAGTTTGTCTATAAGGTAACGCAATATGATATTAAACTAATATTAGACATGTTTAAATTTAAATGAAGCTCATAATCACCTGAGATTATCTACTGTCATATAATTTGGATTCTGTTATTCCAGTCATCAAAAAACTCAGGTTAACATGGGAAAGGTACCTTTTTTTTTGCATGTCACAAAAAAAGTTAGGACACAGGGTCAGAGTAGACTGTTAGGGTAGGTTTAGGGTTAGTAGAATTAGTTTCCATATACTTGCAAAGTTTCTGATAGTATGTAGTATGTTGTAGACAATATAAAGTGTTGGAAGTTAAGCTAATACTCTAATGTCTGCTAGTTGACATTTAGATCCTTACTGTTAGTAGAATGTCTAAAATAGACAATGTTGAATTAAAGTGTTACCAAATTATGTTAATATAACTAAAATATTAAATATATAATGTAAAATTTAAATGTCAGCGTTTTATTTATTTTTTTTATCATATATTTTTTTTAAATAATCTGGTTTAATCCACACTCAACAATTTCAAACGATTTCTATTCCATTCCAGGGTTCTTTTCTCCACTTTGCTCTGAAATCTTTAATAAATTTTCAGCTGAACACTCAATGTTATACATATTCCCCCTATAAATATCTATAGTCCTTATTAAAAAAATCTCCTTTTTTCTATATTTCTAACATATTTCATCCTCCTACTCATGCTAATTCTGTCCATAACAGTCACAAAGAATTACATTTTAAATTATCATCTTTCCAATAATATTTCACACTTAAATGTCTTGTCTTTTTTTATTTTGACTGTTAATTGTCTGTTAACACTGTATTGAATTGTTGATGAATTCATGCTGACATGCACATTTGTGTTGTCACATTGGCGCGTTATGCTCTTGATCCTGTGGCATTACGCAATCTCGAAGTGAGAGAAAAACGCTCCTTGCAAAATCATGCACCTTCCACTCCACAACGTTTACATATATTTCATGTGGATGAGCAGGCCCGTGCAACAAATTGATTTTTCCTGAAAATCAGGACAATAAATGTCAAGCAATCTTGCGTTTGGTGGTCTTGAAGCGTTGAGGTGTTCAGACGCTAATGAAAACTAATGGCAGCTCTGCAGCTCCAGCCACCCGCCCCACACCAGCCGCTTTCAAATTAACCACCACCATCCTCAACAGAGCTCTTATTCACCAGAACACAGTGACTGTGTTGCTTAGGGGACAAACACATCAAAAATCTGCTCATTCATGTATGAAACTTGGGAAAAGTGACATTTAGATCAGACTGAGTTTCAAATTTAACTTCCAAAAGGTAATGACAATTTGAGAAGGCTAAACGATGCACGCCCCAAATTTGATAGCCTGTTATCTTGTACAGACAGATGTTGTTATCTGCCTTTTCCTTATCTGGTATGGTGGAGCGGATCGTTTTAGGTTAAGTTTGGGTTTTATCACTTTCAAGACTAATCATTTTGGAAATGGTTGGTCGGCTACTCATCATTCAGAGCAGGAAGAGAAGGAGAAATGTCTGCATGTGGTACAGCAGCGGCTCTGCTTTGATTGGCACTCTGCGGTGGAATTTATCTCGGCACCACTGATCCATGCTGAAGGAGAGTTCAGGGCATCAGCGTGTGCATTGATGAATCACCTGAGACAGACTCATTAATGGAAGAAATGAAAATCAATTTTAACGCAGCCGTTCCTCCTATAGATCTGTGCCCATCGCTTGCGAGAGCAGTTTATTGTTTTCTGCTGGATGAATGTGTTGTGTATGTCATACATCAGTCTGTACGTGTGCATCTCAGTGTTTGCTCTTCCGTCTCTTGCTGTGATAAACTTCATTAATATTTCTTCTAGAATCCTAGAATGTCTGTCACAGAGTTTTGTGCGCCGTCCTGAATTCGCTCACTGTATTAAAAAGCAGTAAACCATGAGAGGCCTTTTACTTAACAGAAATTTGATAAAGGTGCAAATATTCAGTAAATAAAAACAGTTTATTATTATTATTTTATTTTATTTATTTTTTTGTATACTAGGACTCATTAACTCATTTTTATTTTTATTATTATTAAATATTTATATATGGATTATTTTGTGTACTAGGATCCCCTTGAAACAACTTACTTTTCTTATTATTTATTAAATATTTATATATTTATTTTTGTGTACTTGGACCCTATGAAAACAAACTCAAGGGTTTTTTCAAGAATAAAATTTGGTACCATTTATTTAGCAATCTAAAAATATGTATTAATTGCAAGAATTAAAATAATTGTATTTTATTATTTATAAATTTATTTTATTTTAATAATACAAATATAGATTTCCATTGATGTGGTCACATGTGTACGTACTGTATATTGGCGTTTCAAGATTTAAAATGTGCTTTAAATGTGATTCATCTAATCATATTTAGAGCTGAAGCGATCCGCTTTGTAATACAAAGCGTTTACATTTTCTGAAGAGAATGTCATTGGTGCTTAGCCCTCTAAAACCTGCCGTTGACCAGACAATATTTTCATGATTTTTTATTAGATTTTGGTGCCCCCAGGGCCCTCTGTAGGCTGCCACGAGTCAAAAAAAAAAAAAAAAAGCCAGAGCCTTTAATATTCTGGTATCTAGATATGGCTTATGTCTTTCATGGGATTTCTTCACGTGTTTTATCAAAGCACGCCGAAAATCGCAAATCAGATCCCTTAGAAAAGCAATAACGCATCTCTCATCTCAACAAGCCGCATGATTTGAGATATGGATCATGTATGTAGCCCAGATGGTGCTAATCCAAAGTTTAATACATGGATTTGATGTTTGTTGAAATCCCTAACCATAAGCGTGAGCAATAACAATAGTGATGCTTGCCTTGGCAAATGCCACTAAATATTCCGTCAGCATCAGGTTGCGTTACTAATCTCAGCAGAGCGCCTTGTAAAGGCTGCCTTCTCTCGGCGATTCCGCTGCGCTTCATTAGAGTTTCATTGAGCAGGACAAATGCTTTGGAGCTTTGCTGCTTATTTGGCATTTAGAGGAATCCATTTGCAAACGTGACCTTCAGCTCTCGGCGTGTCAAGCCTGTGATTCGGCTTCCTGCCCTGCGGTGTGTCCCGCGTCCTTTAGTTTCCCGTGTGAACGTGTGTGAGCGCGAGCCTGTGACATATTACTCGCTGACAGCTCTCTCTTATTCTCTTAACTGACTAGCTGGAGACGTCCGAGCGGGAGGACAGAGGAGGCGACGAAAGCACCAATCACGCCAGCGTAAGTCAGACTCTCGTCCACATCTAATACCTCCTCGACCTTCCACGAGGGGTGCTAGGGCTAAAAAATTGAACGTTACAAGCACAAATCACACAAAAAGTTTATTTTATGTAGTGAGTTAAAAAATGTTACATAAATTATATCATATATAAAACTAGCCTATGTCTATAGTTTTATGTTTTACTTTTTTCTTAACTTTTTGACTTGATATTATATACATAACTATTCAAAAGATTTTGAAAAAAGTAAGTTATGCTTACCAAGGCTGCATTTAAAATTCTAAATTATATAATATATAATGATATATATATATACTGTGACACATCATCCGTGATGCATTTGTCCAGGATTATTTGATGAAAATTTAAAAGAACCGCATATATTTGGAATCAAGTTGTTTTCTAACATTAAAAATATTTGAATCCTTGTTGAATATATTATTGATTTCTTTGCAAAAAAGACCTAACTTTTACAGTAGTGTAAGTATTTATTCATTTAAAAAATGTAATATCATTATAATAAGGATAATTCTATATTTAACTTTAAATTGGACCACTATAAATGTGATTTTATCAATATTTAGATTTTTGGGGGGGTTTTTTTGCACCCACAGATTCCAGATTTTCAAGTTGTAGTATCATCAAAGGGAATCTTGTTTATTCAGCTTTTAGATGATATATAAATCTCAGTTTTGAAAAAAATGACCCTTATGAATGGTTTTGTGCTTCAGGGTCACAAGTTAAGCACTTCTTTTTATTGCACCCTGTTCGTGGAAAGTATCTATTATTCTGTTCCAGCCTTTTGTTCCTTTCACTCTGCTGCTCTTTCTCTCTACATTTTCCTTTCTGTGCATCACCCTACACCCTGTTCTGTTGTTCCATTTCCCCTCCTCCATCCTCTCTCAGAACATGACAGATCATTACAGGCCAATCGAGTGCAGGAGAACTTTATTTGTCGTGGGATAAATCACTCTGACACAACTGGGCGAGGAGATTTCAGCCCGTCAGAGGGTTGGGGTAATGAGGGGAGGGGCAGAGGGCCATGAGAAGAAAACAACTTTCTCTTTTGTTGTTATTTCCTGCCACAGGAGTCTGCAGCAGCCGTGGTGTCCTGCAGCCAGGAGAAGGAGAGCCTGCCTGAGAAAGGGCCTCCCAGCCCAGTCAAGTCAGAGAGAGAGGCTTTGCTCGTGGGTAAGAGAGCTCTTTTCACACTTTATCTCATCAGACACAACAAAAAAAAAAAAAGTCTCTTCTCATTATTTTCATCATACACAGCTATGTCTTCTAGGGTGCAGGTGTTAATTGCCTGGCCAAATGAGTCACCTCGAATGCTTTTTAATGAGGAACTTTAGCGTGTCATCCGCAGCACAGAGGCTGCCAAAATCCATGGCCAAAACTGGTATATATTTTGAGAAACAGCCAGAAAGGGAGAAATAATTGACTCTGGACTGTTGAATTATTAAAAACGAATGCACACCCTGAGGTGACCACAAAGTAGAGAGGTGATGGTTTTCAATCATTCAGTGATCCCGAGTCACTTGTCACATGAACATTTTGTTTATGCTGAAAACATTTCCAGGTTTCCAAAATGAGAAACTGATTGTCACGGCATAAGAGAAAAAGATGTAGTCCAGATGTGGATGTGTGTAGTGAAGAACAGCATTCCCTGCATGTGTAATTGGCTTGGCACAGCACATTCGCCAGGGTTTTATTTGTATTTTATTTGGCTTATTTGCCAGTCCAGTGACCGGAAAGAGTGCTGACCGAGCTTTTGTCCTGCACAATGCTCTCTGATGAAGAAAGCAGCTTCGATAGCTCTAGTGGAGTGGAGGCTCCTCCGTCAGTCTCTTTCTTTCCATCAGATCAGTTTGAGCTCATGCTGTGTTTGAGGAGGAGCTCCTGTCAAAACTAAAGGAGAAGAGAACATGCTCACATCCAGATGTAATGCAGTCTAAATGCGTTCTTGTAGCAAATCAAATGTGTTTTTGAAAACAGAGAGGAGATAGAGCACACCACAGCACCTGAGCTCTTCTAATTTTCCAGCAGAGGTTGATTTCCTTCATACACGTGCTAATGCCACAGTATAGTGAGGATGTTGAAGCCTACTGTATCATATTTAATACACACATTTATATAGACTCTGAATGTTCAAAACTTTGATGAAAAACCGGTCTACTACATGATCAATCAAATGTCCCAAATCAAATGTCCCTCCTCAGGCCAAGAGATGTGTTTTTGCTGTAAAATCTTTAATGAATTTTATAAAGTGGACGTAAGAATAACTTTGATATTGTTAGTAATATTTCAGCCTATCAGACTGAAACAGCATAATCAAGATCATCAGGCTCTCTCATCGTCATTTTATTGCATTGTGTTCATTGTTTTGCCCCGTAATGAAAGCTACAGATATTTGATCATAAAACTGAGCCTTCAAATATCGTCTTACTAAGACATTATTAGGAGATAAAAAGTGACAACTGATATTTATATGCATTTTGTAAGTAGTCTGCTGTTCTGTTACAAAGATCTCATTGCTTTACATTACAAACTATCGTCGTTTCATCTTATCTTTGGCCATAAAAATATCAGCAGCTGCACTAAATTGTGTATTTTGCTCAGTTATGAACTCTAAAAGAAACTGAGGTATTTTCTTTTTCCTGATGTGCTCCATATCACTAGCCATAAAAGCCTGATGTCTCAAATATCCCCTTTTTTTTGGTTAATTTAGACCGGGGTTCGTAACAATACTCCAAAAAAATTTTTTTTTGTTTGTTTTTGGTGTGTGCTGTGTTTTTGTATATGTATTTATGTGTTTGTGTGTGTATATATATATTCTTTCTGTGTGTGTGTATGTGAATTAGTGTAAATTGAATCCAAAAAATAAGATTAATTACCCCTCAGTTAACTGCTAGTTGGTCAGGCTACTTCTTAAGACAGTGTCTTAATATAGAGGCTAGGTTTATGCAGGTGGCCCCTGGGCTTCAACTATTGACCAATATCCATCATGGTCTCCTAATAATCCCCACTTAATTGGCTACATCAGTCTCTACTCGAGCCACCACTGATAGCTGCTGTGTTTGTGGCTCCTGAAAAACTCTATATAAATGTAAACAATTACTTTTTGCTCAAAGCCTGTTTAGCTTCCTTGGTATTTTAATATTGGCGCTGCCCCTTCTATACAATGAATGTGAAAGGGGATGGATTTGTCAATATAAAAAAATAAAATAACATAAAAATTAAGGAAAAAAAGATAAGATATAGTGTCCACAAATTAAGAATTGAATTAATGAAATATGGCCATAAATACTTAAGTTGTCATATTTATGTTCTTCTACATGTCAAGCGCGAGGCTCTGTACATTTGACTATTGCACTATTTTGTGCGTATTCTTAAGCCATGTGATAGCCATCATATATACGCAAATGACAACTGAATATCGCACACTCATTGTATGAGTCATATGAGCTCCTTTTATGATGCTTTGTCATTTTTTGAGGTTTACAGCATCTGTTCACTTCTGATTTTCCAGCTTCTCATTTAGTTTTTCCTGGAAAAAAGCAAATCACACAGGTTTGAATGACATGAGGTAGAGTAAATAATGGCAGATTTTCATTTTCGGATGAAGTGTCCAGCACAGCTGCCAGCTCAGGGTGATTAAGCACATACAGCATTATATCTTCTAGCAGACATGCACAAATTAATAAAACATTGTATTATGTTATAAAAGGTCCATTTTCTTTCACCTAACAGTGTTTGGCTTCGGATCAATGTGTGTAAATGGAGAGACGTGGTAATCCAAACACACTGCAATGAAACCATGTATAATATATAAACTATATCTATAGTCCATCAAGACTAATGGAATATTGACTGTGTGGCACCTGTGCGCTACTCTCTGGAGAGCTGCTTTTCTTTCCTGATCAGACCGTAATGCATTCAGAATAATTGAGTTATCAGTGCGCACCTTGCGCATTCAAACCAGAAGTGCTAATAGCAGCCGTTATTGTTATTCCATATGTTTGAGTGTGTGAATGAAGCACTCAGAAGGCCGAAGAACTGCCTTGATTACACCAAATAGCATCAAAACTGCAATTAAACACTCATAATCATTTAGAAAGTTCAAGAGGCAGAGTTAGCCGATGAGGACATCCACTTCAGGAAAAACAACTCAAGTACTTGGAATCATTTGCAAATCAGCGCTGGGAAATATCAGCTGCTGATGCAGTAGCGCTCCGCTCAAAAACCAAGTGTGCTGCCTAGTTAGACAGCATTTTAGGGCTCGTAGACACACTCTCAAGTCAAGAACTATTGTCTCATTTGGGCTGAGATCTGAGGGAGTGTCGTATCCTATGCAGAGCAAGCAATGGCAAAATGCAAGAATAAAGTTATATTCTATTATTAAATAAAGAAATTGTATATAAATAACTAATGTTTACCTAAAACATAACCTAAACAGTTCTATGTAATTTTATTCATAACATATTTACATTTTAAATTAAACTAATCTATTTATATAAATGTACTTTTTTTAAATACAATAATTTGTCATTTTATATATATATATATATATATATATATATATAGATATATATATAAATATAGATATATAAATACGTATGTATGTATGTATGTATGTATACACACTGTGTGTAAATCTATCATTTATAATGGTTAATTTTAGTTAAAAATTAAAAACTGGCAGCATCTGAAAGGTTTTGGAACAGATTTCATATTTATACTGTACTGAAAAATCTATCCATGATTCATCTTTGGCTTTTCTTCCACAGGAATTATCTCAACGTTTCTTCATGTCCATCCTTTTGGAGCCAGCATCGAATATATCTGCTCCTATTTACAGCGGCTGGACACCAAGGTATGAAACACACACATTTCACTCCTTTTTTTTTTTTTTCTACTTCTCATTTTCAGTTAGTTATAGTGATGCAATCATATTTTTTATTTAGCTTCAGTAGTTTTACGGTTTATTGCAGCCATTCCATCCTACTACGATGACACATACACTTCACACTTCATCAAACAACACCCGGAACCAGTAACATCTTTGAAGTTTATGTGCAAAGTTTTATTTGTCACAATTATAAAAATACAGCTGCAGTACTTACTGACAATTAAATATGCTATAAATGTGTCGGATTTAGCAGTAAATTGTGACTATCATCACTCTGGCGTCTCCAGAGTCTTTCTGATTCAGCATCTTGAGTCATAAGGCCCACACAGGAGAACTAATTGCTGGGATCTCCAAAGTTTGTGCTGTTCATGGCAATCGTTTGAATTATGTTCAAGTCTTTCTTTTGAGACAGTTGGGATCAACTAAGTAGTGTCGTCTATTTTTGTTTTTGATCAGTGGTGGATGAAGAACACAAACCAAGTACTTTATTTTGATGTACTTGAGTATTAAAAGTAATTAGAAATAACTAAAGTTTTAATAACACAGATATATACATGATAGCAAATAATATATATTTTTATTTATTTTACAATCTTCATGTTCATAAAGGTTTTTATTAGTGATTATAACCTTGAAACACACACACAGGCTACTCACTCAGACTGAATGTATTGACTGCTACACACACACACACACACTAAAAGTATGGCGGTCTGCTTGCCATTCTTATGTTCTGCTGAGTAAACAGCCCTTGAGCAGACAGAAAGAGCTCATGGTGTAAAGCACAGTTCTCACGCTCACAGCAGGACCACACACATTCCCTGTGTGTGTGTGTGTGTGTGTGTGTGTTTTCATCTATTTGTTCTCAAATGCAATCCTCAAGCTTTTCCTGCCAAAATGTTTAATGCTGAAATAAAGCGCTCATCTTACTATAGCGCAGTGTTGATTACTCTTTATTTTCCTTCATCTCTCCGGCTTTATCTCGCTCTCTCGCTCTGCTTTCGCTGTCACACAGTGACTAATTTACACTTACAGATGGAGGGTGAAAATGAGCCTCTATATCTTTTCAGTTTTGAGTTGAAGCCCTCCGGCTGCGGATGCCCACGCTCTCGCTCTCTGCGGCGCACACATGCCTTCATATCTTCATCAACACTCCGCTCGTTTGCACTAAAAACAATGCACCCCGGTGGGAGGGTTTAATTGATAAAGCGCCGTTCATGTCGCCCTGCCTGCCACTCGATAAGCTGCTGCAAGTGGGTTTCACGATCCTGTGAAGAACACAATTCACATCACGTATGGGCTCTGACAGTCCTGCTGCGCTTATATATAAAATCTAAAAGCACATCAAAAATTCAAAATCACAGTTAAACCTGGGACGTTTTTGTAAAATGCAGGGCAAATGTAAAATCAAAGTGGAATGCATTTTGCATCATTTAAGTAATCAAGTAAATTTGTGACATTGATCCGGCTTGATTATGAGCATCCAAGGAGTAATTCAAGTTGCTTATAAATTAAGCACAATCAACAGCGTTTGTGGAATAATACTGGGCAATAATGACAAATAATTTCTACTAATGCCTAATTTCCTTTAAAACAAACTAGCAAATAAAATGAGGAAAATGGGTTCAATTTTAAAAGCAGAAATGTGAACTGTGTATGTACACTGCCCTCCAAAAGTTTGGAAATGCCCTAGAAAAGTGGGGTTTTGGACAATATTGGCATGAATCCTTTTTCAATTGTAATA
>JAUMHE010000063.1:16831080-16856072 GCA_032359235.1 Enteromius mattozi | reverse complement strand
AGTCTAATGTTTATCAGTACATTACAGAAAATAATGAACTTTATCACAATATGCTAATTTTTTTAAAAGGACCTGTACATGACCTAAAACGGATTATCTAATATTCTATTGCTGACTACAATTTTCATTGTAATTTGTAATATAACGGACTTCAATGTGCAATTTTCAAGTAATCTACACAGCACTGTGTGTGTGTGTGTGTGTGTATATATATATATATATATACTGTATATATATATATATGGGTCAAGAAATTTACAGAAATTATTTTATGTCAATAGAAAGCACATTAAATGTAAGTAAAGTGTCTACTTGTAAGGTTTTTTAATATGTTTTTGGACAATAAAATGACAAAATTTGATAAAAAATCTAAACTTGAAATTTCCATGACTTTTCCAAATCTGAAAATCATTTCCCTGATATTTCAATGTATTACATGACTAGGCGAAATGTGTTTGCCACAAATCACAAAAAATAAGAATTTAAATGTTGCAGTTGTGTCCTTAGCATTAAAGAGTTGCCACTCATTCAGGATTTTCAGATGATAACTATCCTTGAAAAAAAGGCTATTCCAGTACAACATATGCCGAGGACGGTGGTGATGACCCTGAGTACAGTCAAACTGACCTCTGTTTTGTGACTCTGCAGGTCAGTTGCTCTCAGTCTTGCACGTTCTGTACTGTACGATCTGAAAAACTCCCTGCTGATGATCTGAATCAGGTGTGTTCAATAAAAGAGACCTTTAACTCCGGACTGAGAGGCACTGCTTTAGGCAATTCTCATGCAACCAGTGTGTTATATGCCAACAGAGGTCACTACAGCACAGGTCTGCAGCTCTTCTAACTGAGACCGAAGAATCGTGGTTTAATCACAGCATTGTATAAAACTGATGTGTTTGACTGCAAAGGTCTTCACTTGTTGCATTAAGCGTTACAATTACCAGTAAGTTTCCTATTAAACCTGAAATAATTTAGCAACCACCTGACATTCTTGAAATAAGACTGCTACAAACAACTTTAATTAGCTAGTTCAAAGAGTTTAATAAGTGTCTTGCTGTGTTTATGAGCTCATATTAATGAAGCGCCTTGTACTTGTTGACCTACACAACAACTATAAGTTTATTTTAAAATGTTGCAAAACTTGTTGACCAGTAACTGCAGCTAGAATTAGACACTGTACTGTTTTACTTCTAAAATTAGCCTTTTTATCAGTCTCCTATATGTAGGTTCAGTAATTTCAGTAAATGCCAGAATTTACTTAAGGTACTTTTCTTTGTCAATAATGTGAAATAACTGAACATAAACATATGAGCTTAATAAAACTGCTAATTTCCCCCTAAATCTATATGGTACACATTAATCCCTTTCAAATCTATGTCATAAACGAGTTAGTAATCTTGAAGTTAACCAAAAAGTAGTCAATACATAATAATACAATTTTTTTTTTTTCATGTAATTTGTAGTAACAGTTTACAGTTGGCAAGTAATTTGCAAACAATTTGCCTTAAAAAATGTATTTTTAAAATTGTGAAACGTGATATTGTTTGCCATATTATGACAGTTCTGTGGTAAAATTGTGAAAATAAAAATGCTACAAGTTCTTTATGAAGAATTATTTTGACAGATTGGGCTGAAATGTCTTGTACTCTTGTACTGCACTGCGCCACATAAAAATAAAAATACAAAACTTGCTGTAAGTTGCCTTTCACCATATGTCACAGTCAGAGGTCATGACCTTTACATTAGTGAAAGCATTACTAAGATAGTAACATAATCAATCATTTACTTTGTTGCCCAGCGATGAGAAATATACAACCTTTAAACGTAATCTAAATGAGACGGAAAGATAGCACTCTTTCAAAGATATATAGCAAACAATAGCAAAACAAACAAATAAATAAAACAGTGTTTCTTAACTGCTCATCTTATTCCATATAAGCAATGCTCTTCAGATGACCGGCCAAAAATAGTCGGCTAATCTGTTTGCGCGCTGTTGCAAAGATCACCACGTGCCCTTCCTTCAGCGACGACCAAGCAAATCCGTGATTGGCTGTTCAGGCGTGACGCAAGATGCATTTAGGGAATTCCGTCAGCTGTGCTGCGGCACGGTTCAAAACGTCGCTCCGTCAAACTCTCCAGCGCGCGCGACTTTTACTCAAGAGCGCAGTAGTACATGCTGTTTAACTTGTTTTGCGAGAGGAGGATGTGTCATGCGCAACAAGGGACCCAGAGAGCGTTGACTTTCTGAATAAATCATTTATAACCTGTGGGAACATCCAGAAGCTGAAAGGAAAGAGGGTGAAAATCCCGACGTTTTCTGTTTGATATGTAAGTGACCTTCTTCGCGCTCCAACTTTCTTAGAAACTTTCTGAGCCAGTTTTACGTTGTTTTTAAACACCTTAAATAGAGGAGGGTCAGTATTCACGTTGAGTATTCGATGACACGCCATGCTTATTTGAGATAAAAGTAGTTCTGATAATCTATGAAATGGATCCCAGTGGAGAACATCTCCAGAAGTGGCAGGGAACACACTGCTCCAAGAACAGGAAGAAATAGACAGAGCAAAGATAGGAAAAAGCGAGAATGCACATATCAACCACTGATATCATAATCATAAACTGATTACTAAATGTTATAGGCCATATAGCAGTACAGTTATTATACAGTATATATTATATAGTGGCAACTGTGGTAGTAGAGGATGTTATTTTGGTTTGTTTTTACTGTAAATTGTGTGCAAACGTCTGAATATAGGAAGACAAACATGAACAATACGCCTTATATAAACCCTAAAATTGTTTAGAATTTTGTGCATTTCTGTACTGTTTGTGTGCCTATTAAAATGGGGTCATGTATGAAGCGCTATTTAAAAATGAAAATGCTGTTCCAAATCTGACTAACATTAGATGATTTAGTCATTAAGTGGAGAACCGGATTAGTCTGATTCATGAATGAGACATTCAGACTGTTTTTGTGAGCTGTGTTATTGAATGCTCGGTACAAATTTTTGAGTATCTACTGATACTGATGTCAAATCGAGATTGGTTTAGAATATCTATAGCACACAAATCACCTGAACTTTTTTGTGGTACTTTTATAGTGCTTTATGACCCTCTCCATTCATTATAGTTGCACGAATAGCACAATCAATTCCTTAAAACTCTGGAATAAAGTCATACAGGTCTGCAAAGACAAAGACATGAACAGAATGCTCATTTCTGTGTGAATTATCCCTTTAAAATTGCTAAATGTTCCCACTATCGTTGTTTAAATTCACTATTGCATGAGTGATTTTTATCGAACGTGGGCTCTTTTTTGTATAGAGTGTAAATAATGAAACTATGTGCTTATCTTTCATTATCTGGCAGTCACCGGTGACGTACACAGAGCAGATATAGAGAGTCACGGTGTTGCTGGATTTACCTTATCGTGTCTTATGCCACAGATGGATCAGTGACAGGGTCAACACACACACGCACGGCGAGCTCGAATATCCTCCGTCTCAGTATCCACTAGCCTTGAGGCCACCCACAGGCGTCTTTAAATAGATAAACACTTTAACTTCGCTGCCAAGGCCATAACGTTAGAGGAAGGTTTGTGTCACTGCACTGATATTAGTCAGCAGATTCAGACATTCCCAGTCGTGGCTGTCACGAGCGTGGACAGGAGCTCATCCCAAGTGTCTGACAGTGTTGTGCAGCTCTTGGAATGTCGTTGATTGTGTTTTTCTGCTTTGTTTGTTAGAGACAGGTATGTTCTCAGATGCCTTGGAGGCCGCAGGACAGGTGGAGGGTTTGACCCTGTCCCCTCCGCAGACTCTCCCAGACCCAGATGATGAGGTGGAACTTGGCACAGAAACAAAAAGACGAGGCAGATATCGCCATAGCTTACAGATACTCAAGCCCTTTCGGATCACACACAAGTAAGTTCTTCTGGATATAGATGTTATAACCATATAGAAGTAATATGTGGGAAAAATGTGACTCTGGACCACAAAACCAGTCAGATTTAAATAAATAAGAGTCAGATCTGATGTATTGGTGTATGTTTTTTTAGGATAGGATGATATTTGGCTGAGATACAACTATTTGAAAATCTGCAATCTGAGGGTGCAAAAAAATCTGAATATTGGGAAAATCACTTCTAAAGTTGTCCAAATTAAGTTCTTAGCAATGCATATTAATAATCAGAAATTAAGTTTTGACATATTTACGGTAGGAAATTCACATAATATTTTCAAAGGACATGATCTTTTTAATATCCTAATGATTTCTGGCACAAAAGAAAAAATGATCATTTTGACCTTTGTAATGTATTGTTGGCTATTACTACAAATATACCCGTGATACTTATGGCTTATGCTTTTGTGCTCCAGGGTCACAAATTCAAAACATTATATTTTTAAAAAGGTATGTGTGTATTTTAGGAGATGTTACCATTTCACTTGTTCATTTAAAAGGCCCTGCGGTGTGAAAAATGAATCTGTTTATATTCCAGTATAATTCTCAGTTAGTTTGAGCTAATAAACACTGCATGTATAATTATAAAACAATTAACAAATGCTGTTTAAAATAGTTCTTGCTGATGTACAGCATGTCACACTGCAGGACAAGGTATTAATCGTCTTTGACACATTATTTCTGTCAGTTAGACTCCCAAATGCACAAACACATGAAGATTATTTTATGAATATTCATGCTTTAATATGGGGAAGGATCACTTCACAGGACTTCATAGATTAATATGTGCAACTTATAATTAAATAATATATTTATATTATATACCGTGTATGTGTATATATATGTTTATTTTATTTATTTATATATTTATTTATTGGAAGTACTGGCTAATGCAATACATTTATTTATTTTATCCACACTGTTTTTTTTTTTATATATTTTTTAGTAGTTCTCACTTTAACAGTCAACAATATTTGAATACATATTTTTATGTTTATGCTTAAACCTGTGTTCTTTCCTGTCGAGCCAAATTATCTGACAGAAAATAAAATAATTACCTCTTTCTTAGATTGATTGGCATGTCAACATTCCTTGGATGATTCAAAACTACAAGAGGAGGCTAGCACTTTGCTTTCACACAACAGTTCTTTATAGAAAATAAAGTAACTTCTTAGCAACTACTTTGAATTATAACTGCTTTAATAGCTGCCATAAATTAAGTGTTTAGTTTAGTTTAGTTAGTTAGGAGACACATTTACAGCGACATTTAAAAGCTATGAGCTGCTTTTATCTTCTGAATCTGTCACTTACTTCAATAGAAATTGTTTGTTTGCATCACTGCAAGTTTATCCTGCATTAAACATGATTGGTGTCATTTTAAACAATAAATAGTTCACACTAGTTGCTTTATTGTAAAAGCTTGTGTGGATACAATACATTTGTAATGTTTTGTGTTGAAAAACCTAACTTCTGCCACACTGCTTATGCACACTGTGTGAAACCTGTTAATATGGGGCCAAAATAAACAAATGCACCGAAATACTTTTGTGAGGTGTGAAACAGGCCTTAGGAGATGCTTGCTACGTTGCCATTTGGACTCAAGTGAAAGTCGATGAGGTCTGATAAGAACGCTCTTATCCTTTACTCACAGACGGCTCGATTTTTAACATGCTGACTGATAAAGAGCCACTGAACTTTTCACTGCTTCGTAAGAGTTCTGAGAGGGACGTGCAAACTGCTGTTCAAACACGAATGTGTGATTCATCTCCTGTTTGGTCGAAGCCAGTAAAGATTTTCTCTCACGTTCAAGGTCACGCCGTTCTCAGACATAGCACATAGCGCCTAGATCATTGATACAAGCCAGACTCTTCCATTCTCACCCCCAGACATCAGCACCCGGTGGACAATGCAGGGTTTTTCTCCTTCATGACCCTGCAATGGCTGTCCCCTCTGGCATGGAGGGCCCACAAAGCGTCCTGTCTCAAGATGGAAGACGTTTGGGGTCTGTCTTGCCACGAGGCCTCAGAAACCAACTGCCAAAGGTGAGCTACTGGCCAAAAGCTTCCAAAAAAAAAAAATGTAAACACATGACTCAACAATATAGGGTTCTTCAAACTGTCTTGGGTATTTTTATAATAATAAAGTACATTAATTAGAGATAGCCTTTAATAAATAGAGTATAGAAAATATGTTCTGTGATATGAATCTACATCAGATCAGGAAATAAAGTTATTTTGAACACTTGTTTGATGTTGTGAATCTTGTTTGAATCATGTTATTAAATGTTCTCTTTTGTTGACCAACAGGTTTATAAACGTATCTTAATTAGTTTAGGAGGATGTTTGTCATGCATTGCTTTTTAAAGTGGTCATATGATGATGCTAATGATGATGATGTAATTGATGTAATGCAATGTGTTTTATGTGGTTAAATGTTCAAAAACGCATTATTTTCCACATACTGTACATTATTGTTACTCCTCTCTGCCCTTCCTTACTGAAACGCATACGTTTTTTAAAGCTCATCGTTCTGAAAAGCGTGGTGTGCTCTGATTGGCCAGCTATCCAGTGCACTGTGTATGGCCAAATTTCTCAAGCGTGTGACGCAAATGTTACTTGACGCATTTCTATGACGCATATGGTATATGTATATAAAACTGCTTCAATATACATTATACAGAGGCAGAATATGTATGTATTTAATTGGAAGAAAATTGCAGCTTTTGCCAAATTTCATTTCGATTTCAGTTAATTGTTCAGTCCAACCCGGGAGCCAAACGCAAGTTAGGCATCTCTCGTATGTGCCAACGCTGATCTGTGAACAAACAGAACTATTAGAAAACACCTTCTGTGCCAAGGTCTCATACAGTTGACGCCTTGATAACGAGAGGTTGTGTGGGAATCCCTCGAGTCACGGTGGGGATTGATAGATGCTCTCCTCCCACGTTCACACGGCCCAGAGAGTTATGGCAGGTGGGTGTTATTCATAGCAAGGATTAGACATCAGAGAGAGTAGAGAGAGAGCACTTTTCCTGCAGGACGGTTATGTCATTAACACGTCAGATCGCAGCCCGTGTCCCTTTCGACTAAGCTGGCTCATTGACAGGGCTCGAAGGGTTTCACAAGGACAGGAGAGAATAGAAAAACACCTGTAATCTGTAACTGCCCTTTTCTAATCACAGATCTGAAAGTAGCCCGCATTCGGTGAATGAATTGGATCAGACTTTGGCTGTGCTTTCTTTTGTTGTGAGATCAATGATCGTGTTTAAATACAGGCTCCTGTATTTGGCCTGACAGCTATGCCTCAGCAGCTCTGTAAGAAGCGGTGTCAGTTTTCAGTGCTTGACCTCAGGGTCTGTGTCTCCCGTTACTGCATTTGTGTCAGAGATAGCTGGGGCGCTTGAGCACTTGTTTGTGCGAGGGGTGCGCTGGGGTGGGTATTTTATGGGGTCTGGAACACTTACGTAAAGTGTTATCCTCAAAACAGAAGGCTGTTGAAATGTAAACAAAAAAAAAAAAGATACAGTTCAACATGCGTTGTACCCTTGTGAGAGATAAAAGCTGTGAATGATCTTTGGCATGGGAACTGAAAGCTCAAAGCCTTGGCCCTTCAGATTGAGTGTTCATTCTGAGGGTGAATCTCAATGTTTTCAGTAAAGTTTTTTTTCCTGGAATGTTCCAGGATTTTGCATTACAATATTTATGAGAAATTACACATTTTTATATTTTTTCTTGATGTAATTGAGCTAGCAGGAGCCGGTTTAAGTGCACCGATGACTGGAGAAATCCTTCATATCTCGCCAGAAGATACAGTTTCCACATTTTGATTACTCATTACAGTTTCAGAAAATATATTTCAAAACGAAACGTCTGATTACAAGATAATATCTAACGTCTAACAATTAGAAAATTCTTAGGGTGTGCTTCCATTCCATGCCGACTTTAATTTAGACTTTTTTTTTCATAAAGGTACTTGAATATAGTCATTAAAAAAAGATGATTCATTCCAAAATGACTTTTTTTGTCATTATTTACTCATCCTAAAGTTGTTACAAACCAGTATGAGCATTTATTTTTCCCAAAAAGGATATTTTGAAAAGTGTTTGTAACCAAATAAAGTAGTTGCTGGCAGCCATTGACTTCCATTGGTTTTAATATAATATATCATATATAGAAGTCAAAGGCCACCAGAAACTTTTTAATAAAGGATTTTGGTAACACTTTACAATAAGGTTCATTAGTTAACATTAGTGAACTACATTAGTTAACATAGACCAAGATTGAAAAATACTTCTACAGCATTTAGTAGTCTTAGTTAATGTTAATTTCAGCATTTACTAATGCATTATAAAAATTACAAGTTGTGTTTGTTAACATTAGTTAAACACTGTTATAAATGTATTGTTCAATGTTAGTTAATACATATATATACAACTAATGTTAACAAATGATACCTTACTGTAAAGTGTAACCAAGATCACACCCAGCTCCTCATGTTACACTAACAGTCCACATTCATGTCTTATAGTTTAAACCTCTTTGTGTTTGGTAATACTTCATTCAGACTGGAGTGGCTCTGGCATGAGGAGCTCAAGCGGCGGGGGAAGGATGGGGCGTCTCTGTCCCGGGTGTTCTGGAGGTTCTGTCAGACCCGAATGTTGGTGGCCATCTTCTCCCTGCTCATCACCATGGTGGCTGGATTTGTTGGACCTGTGAGTTACCCTTATTCTCTTTCTGACATTAGTGTTGGGTTGCATGCTGACCTTTTGACCTGTTTCTGCTATCCAGATTCTAACTGTTGGTCTTAGTGGGATAGTTCCTGCCTGGTCCCATGGCAAAAACATACCTGGGTCCACTTTTTAGCGAGACACAAAGTACATAACAAGTACATATCACTGCAGTTTTGAAAATAGTTAAACACTAGAGGCTGTAAAACATGATTGTTTTGATTAATAATGCATAATTACTTGAAGAATATCATGTTATGACTTCAAAAATATGCTGGGATATTTGAAAACTGATGCTTTTGAATGTTAGCATCACACATATCCAGAATAAATAAAACTGTATAAAACAGATGTAATTGGGCTCCTAAACTAAAAGCTCTGTGGCATTTAATTGTGAACAAATGATTCTTTTTTTCATTTTTTTCTCAAGGTCTAGCAAACATGTAGAAATCATTTCCTTCCCCAGTAATGGTAAATAAATACAGTTATAAATAACAATATTTGGCCATATTGCTCACCCCTAGTGCAAAAATAATTACTCAAATTAAATTAATGGATGAACTGTCCTTTTAACTGTGCATGAACACTGTGATGGTTCAGCACTTTCCAGCTTCACACAGAAAACACGCACACATTTATGAACAATTTTATATTCAGGGGATCAATGGAGAGATTATATTTGCAGCCTGTGCAAGCTCAAAATGAAAATCGTAATATTAACCAGAGATTTTTCATACCTTCTCGTACTTCAAACTAGTATTAATCCACAGGATTGTGACGTGTTTCTGGATTGTCCATGGTCCAGGAGGCATGTTATTCACATTATTCAAGTTATTGCCTGCTGCTTTCTTTCTGTTGCCAAATGAGCTTAGATCTTTATTCAACAAAGAGTGATTTAGAGTTCGGATTAAAAAAAATTCTCCAAAAAAAACACACACATTGTTGATCTTATTAGTTTCACTGTGAGGGGATTTATTTCGGTGTAGCTGGGAGTTTCTTGCTGCGACACTGTTGGCAGTTGTTAATTTTATTAGCCCACACGAGGCCGCACATGCCCCTGACAGCACCCGCTTAATAGCATTATCAGGGATTACATGTTACAAAATAGCACACTTATTTCCTTGCGTTGATTTGTTTAGTGTTGCATGGGTTAGCAATTGTCTCAGCACTTCATGTATTTATTTGCAGCACATTTTAGTGCTCTTTTCATGTCATAAATGAAATATTTTCTCCTTACTCCATGTCCATGGCTTGAAGTAAATACTCAAATATTATTTTTGGCTTAATAACAATTATCTTTCACAGTTTGTGGGTACTATTGTATAATGTTATTACAAATTAAAATATTCAAATATATATTTAAAATTAAATTTATTTGCATGATGGCAAAGCCTTGGCACTCAAAAAAGTTTTTGTGAAAACCATGGTATGTTTTGTTTTTCAGTATTTGAAAAACAAAAGATAAATGTAAAGTTCAAAAGAATAGCATTTATTTAAAATATATATTATTATAATGTGTCTTTTATCATTGCTTTTGATTAATTTAATGGGTGCTGGCTGAATAAAACAATGAAAAATGTGTTTGTGTGAACAATTTGAAAAGTGATTGAGACACATTCATGGTGACAAATTCATTTTTCCAGTTCCATTTAAACCTTTACTTATTTTTGATGAATAGAATGTTTAATAAACAGCATTTATTCTCTCTTGATCTCTCTCATATATATATATATATATATATATATATGTGTGTATATATGTATGTTTAGCATCAATTTTAAATTATTTAAATTGGTCCTTAATGAATAACAGAAAATTAAATTCTGTTATTTTTGTCTTTTCCTTATATCTGTTATTCATTAATTAAATTTTTAGCAATCCAATGCACAGCACAGTTGTACAATACTGTCAATACTGTTGTACAATTAGCATCCAGGACCAGGTCTGTATTTTAATTAGAACGAGAACAAAAAAGACTCTGTGTTTTCCTACGAGCAGCACTTGATCCCACGACCCCAGCTCAAGTCAGAGGATGTTCTGATACCATAAAACCTCAAAGCTCACCTCTTAATCCTTTCTCATGTAATTTTGATTCTGTTCAAAAAAAAAAAAAAACTGGCACCTGTCTCCTCCCTCAGCATCCTGGTTGTTTGATATTATTCTCAGGCTCTGCTGATCCGAGCCCTGCTGGAGTATTCTCAGTGCCCTGAGGTGAAGCTGCTGTACGGTCTGGCTCTGGTTGCCGGGATCTTCCTCATGGAGCTGACCCGCTCCTGGTCTCTGGCTCTAGTGTGGGCTGTCAACTACCGCACAGCTGCACGCCTCCGGGGAGCTGTGCTCACTTTTGCCTTCCAGAAGATCTTGCGACTACGCAGCACTAAAGACATCGGCGCAGGAGAGGTGAATACTCCCGTCACAAACACTGAAGTATTCGGTAACAAACTTTAACTCATTAATAAATCATTAAAAAACATTGTAATGCTTAACAGATTGTTGGTTCATATATATTTACATATGTGACCCTGGACCACAAAAGTCAATGGGGTATATTAGTAGCAATAGCCAAAAATACATGGTATGTGTCAAAAGTTTTACTTTTTCTTTTATGCCAAAAATCATTAGGCTATTAAGTAAAGAAATGTTCCATGAAGATATTAGTACATTTTTCTACTGTTTTATGCATATATATATATATATATATATATTTTTTTTTTTTTTTGTTTTTGTTTTTTGTTTTTTTTATTTCCGAGAAATTTATTTGGACAATTTTAAAGGTGATTTTCAGTATTTAGAATTTTTCGCACCCTCAGATTCCAGATTTTCAAATATTTGTATCTGAGTCAAATATTGTCCTAACAAACCAAACATCAATGGAAAGCTTATTTATTCAGCTTTCAGGTGATGTATAAATCTTGTTGATGTTAAAAGTATGTGCTAGTTAATATTTACTAATAAATGTATTAAACATTACCCAATAATTAACATTTCATGTAAATTAAAATGCTTACAAATTTATCATCTTTTGTACGCAGATTGCAATGCAGGATATGTCTTTACCAAACGTTTAGCTAACTAACCACCCTTTTTCACAAACGTTGTTAAAGTCCAGTACCAAACAAGATGCTAAAAGAACTGACTGTAGTAACATTTACAAATGAAGAATAGTCTCAACTTTAGATTGGGTACTGCAAAAACATGAGCAAATGATTGATAAATTATTTGTAAAGATGTGAAAATAGGGTGAATTCCAGTCATTTGGGAAACTTTTTGCCATCTAAGTGAGTGCTCATTAAGATTCTAATGCTTAGTAAATGTTTATAAACATTTACAATTGATGAAGAGTTTCCACTTTAAGTTGGGTACTGCAAAAACATTAACAAATAATTAATAAATGATTTAATATATACACATATTAGGAGTCTACACAACAAACAAGTCCAAATACACAACTTTTACAGACTGTGATTGAGTTAATGAATATATTAACATGAATACATTGTGAAGTGCTTAAAATATCTAATTAAGCTATATTTTCACAACATTTGTAAATTAAAAAAGAGCATAAGCTCATATGTGAACTGAAGTTTAATGACATATGTAAGCATTCAAAAGTACATTAACAAATAAGCTTGTAAAAGTTGTATAATTTCTGTTAAAATAATTAGCGTTAACTACATTAGCTAATGATTTTCATAATGAATCATTTTCATTAGTTAACAATAACGACATTATCTCATATTTCTAGATATGTGAATATAACGTAACAGTTAGGTGAACATTATAATGTTTGTTATTGATTAATTAATGAAAGTTATTATAAAGTGTTACCGACTATTCATTAGATGCAGGACTTTTTTAAAGAAGCTTCAAACAGCTTCTCAGGTCATGTCTTATTTACTTGAATGTAAAGGGAGCATAACATCTGAGAGGGTTAGTTTAAGCTCACTTTTGCATTTGACCTTTTAGCTCTTTAAAAGCGAAGTGGGCTTGTGTTTGTGAGTGTTGTATGACGCTAATGCACAGTGCCAGGGCTGACACAGGTTAAGCGTGCCGTGTTTTAGTTGGGGTGACTCATCCTGTTCCTCTTTCAGCTGGTGAACATTTGCTCCAGTGATGGACAGCGTCTGTATGAGGCTGTCTCCGTGGGCTGTCTGCTGGCCGGAGGGCCTCTCGTTGGGATTCTGGGTCTGTCATACACCGCCTATTTCTTAGGACCGACTGCACTCGTGGGATCAGCCATTTTTGTCATCTTCTATCCCACCATGGTAAGATAAGCACATCTCAACCTTTTTGTTACTAAAAGGAACAGCCTTTATACAGAGGCAGAGTTCCCAGTGCTGTTGAAAGGCCCAAATCTCTTTTTTCCTCACATGTGATGTGTGATTTTCTCCAAAAACATTGAATCTGGCATTTTCGCCTTTGATCTGACATGTGTTATGTGATATGGCACTCGAGCCTGTGCTGTATTGTGAGTAAATCACGACCGAAGTGCGTTGTTAGGCCTGCAACCACTTCAGCCATGACTTATTCACAATATAGCACTGCCTCAAGTACCTTATTGCTTTTATAAATGGTTACAGTTAAAGATATAAAAACCATAAAGTCATGTATTGATATGTTAATTAAGTAAAAGTTTATCCTTCTGCCAAAAAATAGTTCCTGACAACAACAGTAAATGGCGAGAGAATCTATTAATAAAGCTCAAATACAAACAGAGAATCCACTTTATTTTTCCCATGACCATTTGTAAATTTAATGTGTCTGGCTTCTGGTGTCATCTGCTTCCAGCTATTTTAGCTGTGCAAAACATCTAGTTGCACACTGGTGTTTCTTACCATATTATTTTAATGTGTTATCTTAATTATGTACAAACACAAACAGTTTTACTCTTTCCTGCACTTTGTTATTTTCTTGTTATTTCCCTACAGTGGTAATAAACATTCACAGAACTTAATACAATTTATGATATTTTCTTACACACATACATCTGCTTATCTCTCAGCATGAGAAAACGTCTGTTTTCCTCAAGTTTGTTTGTAAGTGTCATTGCAGTGTAAATTGATGGACAGAATCATAAATCATCAGAACATGAAACAGGAAGACTAATAAATACAGTAGTACTAAATAATTAACAATTAAATAATTAACTGTTAATCTTGCTGAAATACAGACATTGAACAGCTTTGAGGCTGTATTATTGATTGGTTATGTTGGGCAGAGGGTGTTGAAGCAGTCATAGTCATACGTTATTGTGAATAAAACAGCTGCTGACCTGCTTAAACCAGCCTAAGCCTGATAGCTGGTTTAAGACCACCCTGACTAGACTGAGACTTGTCTAGACCAGACACCAACTTAGGTTGGTATAAGATTTTTTTCTTTTCAGTAAGGAACAGAAAGTAAAATACAAATACTTCTGCATAATTTTAAGACTGGCAATCCAAAGATCTTTGTAAGTTATGTAGTAGCAAAATATGACTGATTAGATTAAATGATATATGATGAGCTTGTCAGGAAAGAAGGTGTCATGCATGCAGCTGCAGTTTAGTTGTGATTTGAGACACATTAAAGTAAGAGATAAAAAAATGGCCTTATTATACACTCATGCCAAGGCCTTCCAAGGTGTATATGACTTTCTAAGCTGAAGAGAATTTTAGGTTTTATAGGAAAACATTCCAGGACTTTTCTCCATCTAATGCTTCTGACTCAATGTAGACCATTTTTGACCAAAATCTATATTGAGGCAGCTTTAAAGTGCTTTATATGACTCCAGGTAGCAAATAAGATTTTTATTTTTTCTTAGAAATAAATCATTTGAATTTAGCTAAATTTTGGAGTAGGGAACTCACATTCACTATTAACTAATAGTTTTCCCTCAATAAACTGCAGCTTATTAATAGTAAGTAAGGTAGTTGTTGTATTAGTTATGTTTAGGCATTAAGTAAGGTTAAGGGATCTAGTATATGGTCATGCATTAATATGTGACCCTGGAGCACAAAAACGGTCAAAAGTATCAGGGGTGTATTTGTAGCAATTGCCAACAATACATATGGGTTCAAAATAATATGCGTTGCTAAGAACTTCATTTGGACAGCTTTAAAGGTGATTTTCTCAATATTTCTTTTTTTTTTGCATCCTCAGATTCCAGATATTCAATTGTATCTCAGCCAAATATTATCCGACTGTCTCATGTGTGCTTTTTAATTACGAATACACAGCCAACATGCATGCTAATAAGCAACTAGTTAATACTAAATAATGTTCCCTAATCTAAATTGATACCTAAAATGTCTATACTTTTGAACTACATGCTTGCCTTGGTCACACACTAACAGTTTTAATCTTTGTGGGATTTCACTTTGAGTCAGGACACACTGTAGCCTTGTGTCGTTCTTCACATTTGAATTATTTCCTGCAGATGTTGGCCTCCCGCTTGACAGCATATTTCCGTAAAAGGTGTGTGGCGGTTTCGGACCGGCGAGTCCGGCTGATGAACGAGATCCTGGGCTGCGTTAAGTTCATTAAGATGTACTGCTGGGAGACAGCGTTTGCCAACAACATCCAAAGTAAGACAACGCTCGACTGCACCCACTCAAACACTATAGCACTGACTCAGCCAAACAGGAAGTGAGAATATAATGATAATGCTTAGATGCCATAGTCTCCATGGAAATCAAGTGAATTGAAGTGACTTGTGGCCAAGTATTGTGACCCATACTTGGAATTTGTGCTCTGCATTTAACCCATCCAAAGTGCACACACACAGCAGTGAACACACACACACCGTGAACACACACCCGGAGCAGTGGGCAGCCAGTGCTGCAGCGCCGGGGAGCAGTTGGGGGAACGGTGCCTTGCTCAAGGGTCTCACCTCAATCGTGCTACTGAAGGTGGAGAGTGCTGGTTATTCACTCCCACCAGAGACCTGAGACCCGAACCCGCGACCTTCGGGTTACAAGTCCATCTCTCTATCCATTAGGCTACGACTGCCCCAAAGGATCATCTCTGTTGCTTTGCGCTACAGTCGAAAGAACAAGTATCCTAATCCGCTGTCTTGGCTCTGTCCTTCCTCAGTCCTCCGTCACTGAAATGTCCTGAGAGTCGCTGAGCTTCCAGATTAACTCACAAAAGCATTTAACGCTCTTTCTTCTGTAATGCCTTGGGACAGTTTGACATTGTTGAATGTTAAATAAGAACAATTTAGGTGATGTGGATCTACCGTTCAAAATGTAGAAGTTTTATTTTTTAAAGAAATGCATAGTTTTAATTTTGTGCTCAGACCTTAGACGCATGAAATTGATCATAAGTGAGAGTAAAGACATTTATAATTTTCCAAAAGGTTTCTATTTCAAAATAATGTATTTTCTTCAAAGGATCCTAAAAATAAAATCTCTTCTACAAAAATATGAAGCAGCACAACTGTTTTCAACATTGAAAATAATACGTTTCTTTAGCGCCAAATAGGCATATCAGTAAGATTTGAAATTATATTGTGGTTAATATTGTGAAATTATAATAATATTTTACAATACAACATTTAATTGTATTTTTGATCAAATAAATGCAGCCTTTGAGATCCTTTCAAAAACATAAACAAATCTGTAACACTTTACAATAAGGTTTCATGTTAACATTAGTTTGCCAAACTAATTAATTAACTAAACTTAGTTGATGTTAATTCCTACATTTAATAATACATTATAAAATTCAAAAGTTGTATTTTAGGGAATTCCTGTATTTTTATTGACATTACAAAGATTAGTAAATATTGTAACATATTTATTCCTTATTGTTATTAACAACAACAACCACCTCAGATTTTGAATGGTAGAGTGGTCTCAAAAAGTATTTAAATCACCCTTTAAGAAATCAGGTGTAGTTCATGATATAATATTAATATTATAAATTAAATATTAATTTAATATGTGTCTTATATTTGAACAGTTTTTTTAATATATCTTTTCTTTAAAATAAAATCTCTGAATGCCATTTTATTACGTATAAAATTTCCAGCCAAGTACCACTTAGGTTGTGTCTTAAATGCTGTCTATGGAGAAAACAGATCATTAAACCCATTAAACTGGGAAGTACTGCTCCAGTAATCCGTTTTTACCACAAATACTCTCTGTTATGTAGCTGAGCATTAATGAAGGATGCATGGCCTTCTTTGCTCTATTTACACCTTTTTTTGCATGCACTTATGAATAAAATATCACAACCTGCAAAGATTAACATCTTCTATATATGAATTATGTAGATCCAGCAATGTTTTCAGAGATTACGTCCAGCGTTTCTGGTTGTTTAGACCAGCAGCAAAACACTTTGGCTGTGGGCCAGAGAACGGCACTGAATGAATGTGCCAGCTTGCGGCCTGTCGGGAGACAAATATTAGTGCAGCAGAGGGAGGTGAAATGGGGCATTGGACACCAGCCAGTGCCTCAGCGTTCCCATCTACTGCAACATCCCAGTTATGATTATGATCTGTCTTCTGTTACAGTCACAATTCTCACTGTTGCTGCCGGATTGAACATAGTGTGGCTCGTGTAAACTAGAAACTGTGTTGTAGGATGGAAAAACATTATGGTCGTATTTAACTAATACATTAGAAATGTCTGCCTTATAGGCCTATCTTAATTTTGAGAGCTTCGGTTTTTTATGTTGAGACTTTGACAGTCGTTGGATGAAATAAGTTATGTGTTTCCATTTTTCAGGTTGTTATTTGGAGAATAAAAAATGAATTTGGAAATGCGAAATAGAACTGTTATTTTTTTTGGACTGAGATAAGTGTTAAATTCATTTGTATTCATTTTGACGTTTTAAAGAATGTCCAGGCAGCTCTTTTTCAATAAAATTAAATTAATGAAAACTAGGAATCCAAAAATGACAACAAAAAAAAACACAATAAATGTTTTAGAAGTCTTCTGAAGTTCTGGTTTTCCAGATGCAACAATTGGGTTGCCAGGAGCATAACTGACTGCCTTAAGCCCCGTTTACACCAGACACGATAACTGTAAAGATAACTATATTAGCGTCCACACTAGTGAACGATATATAAGTATAATTGAATGCATGTCTGCTGCTTTGAATTCAGCTTGTGATAGCAGCATGGATTCTGATTGGATGTCAATATTTATCGTTCATCAGCTGGAAAAATCGTTCTGGAACTTATTCCAACAATATTGTTTCTCTATGCCTTTATCATCATTGTTGTGGCATGGACTCTTCATTAATATTAAAAATGAATTTTAGAACTGTATCTTTATCATTATCTTTATAGTCATTATGTTTGGTGTGAACGGGCCTTTGATGAGTTAATTTATTCGAGATTTGTAGATGGATACCGAGGGGTTTTAGGTTGGGTAGAATCTGCTGACTCAGTTTATTTTCTGGTTTCCGTGGCTGCAATACACTGCATTTTCCACTGACTGGCAACCTGAGGTGTCAAAATACTATTGGTTCAACTGGCAGTGGGCGTATTCACACAGACTAAAAACAGACATTCTGACACAGAACGTACATTTCAAAGTCGAATAACTGGCTGTAGCATTGTTTTTCAGGGAAACAAAAAATATCTGCAGACTTATTATGGTGTTTTTGTTTGTTTGTTTTTTTGTTTTTATACAGTCAAAAAAATCACATACAGCACCTTTTCTTAAAAACTATATTGACCAGCTAGGTTAAGTCAGCCAAGAATTTATCTGTTTTACTTCACAGATTCAAATTAGACTAGCTATAAATAATTTGTGACTAACTTGTAAGACTAGTCTAATAAGTGGGCTGAGGCTCCAGGACATTTAGAGGGTCACGCCTGTTAGTTGTACATATGTCAAGCTCAAACACTGACTGTGAATGCAGCCATTGAACAGAAAACCATCTCTTCTCTTTGACATCTCCAGGGGTTCGATCAGAGGAGAGAAGTATTCTGGAATGGGCCGGCTGTGTTCAGAGCCTGACGGTGGGTGTTGCTCCAGTGGTGGTGGTGATAGCCAGCGTATGCACTTTCACTCTTCACATGGCTCTGGGCTATGATCTCACTGCAGCACAGGTACAGCCGTATTTCTGCCTTTCGCTCGTAAACGACTGCGAGCTTGAACTCACGGAAACCTGTTTTCATTTCTGTCACAACCTGCAGGCCTTCACCGTCGTCGCTGTTTTCAACTCCATGACCTTTGCTCTAAAGGTCACGCCCTTGGCGGTGCGTGCTTTATCCGAAGGCTCCGTGGCCGTGAAGCGATTTCAGGTCAATAACACATCCAGAAACAGACCAAAAATGACACTTCTGCCATTATTTCCTCACCTTTGTGTTATTTAAAATGTGAATTAATTCCATCTACGTAGAAAAACAGTGGAAAAGTAGCACACTGGACTGAAAAAATTGCATACTGTGTGAACTGCCCCTAACTCAAGCTGTTTCAATCCTATATGAGTTTCTTTCTTCTCTGGAACATAAAAGTACATATTTTGATGAATGTTGTTAACCATACAGTTGATTGTCCTCATTGACTTCCACAGTATAATTTTTTAACTGTCCCAGTCTTTATTCACAATTATTATAAGAAAGAGCCTGGATATTCTGCAGTATTTATCCTTAAATGTTCACAGAAAGACATTGGTTTGGAACAACATGGCGTTGAGTAAATGATGACAAAAAATTTTCTCATGGGAGAATGT
This sequence comes from Enteromius mattozi, assembly GCA_032359235.1. NCBI lineage: Eukaryota > Metazoa > Chordata > Actinopteri > Cypriniformes > Cyprinidae > Enteromius > Enteromius mattozi. The sequence continues at coordinate 16,836,719 of JAUMHE010000063.1, read as the reverse complement.
TTTCCTAAGTGTTTACTAAACAAGCTCTGTTTTAATGCCTCCTCTTACACCCACAGAAGCTGTTTATGATGGAGGACAGGGAGCTGATATCAAACAAAACTGAAGATCCTTATAATTCGGTGGAGTTTAAAGACGCCACGCTGGCCTGGGAGAAGACCTGCAGCTCACCGGGGAAAAAGAGCCGAGCCCAGCAGAAAAGAGGAGGCATGAGGAGAGTTTTGAGGAGGGAGAAACTGAGCTTATACATCACCACAGAAGACAGCAAAGAGAAGAGCGAGGAGCCCAATGCAGAGCATCTCCTCACACACATGGAGCAGGAAAGCCCACAGAGCACCATCTCCTCCACAAAGAGCATCCGACCTCCGCTGCATAAAACCCTGCACCGCATAGACCTCTGCATCCGGAAGGTACTGAGATACATCATTACATAGCATTACATAGCGTTATATTCACACAAAAACTACATTTTTATGGGAAGCTCAAGTCTTGCGTGCAGTATCATTCACAGAACTTTTCATAACAAGCATTAAATTCAGTCTACTTATAGCTGTGATGTAATTTGCTGCCCCGTTTTCTGCACTGTACACCAGGGGTCGCTGATTGGGGTTTGTGGAGGAGTCGGCAGTGGAAAGAGCTCGCTGTTATCTGCTCTGCTTGGACAGGTGAGGAATTACATACAATACTGTTCAAAAGATTGGGGTCAGTGGGAATGGTGTTTATTTGTTTGGGGGGTTTTTTGAAAAAAGAAAGATATTAATACTTATATTCCATAAGGATGCATTCCACTGGACCAGAAAATGTTTTCTTTTTCAAATAAATGCTGCTCTTTTGAGCTTCATCTGTTCAACAAGGAATACTAGGAACAAACATATCCCATATCCCATACACATACAGTATATATTTAGAAAATATTTAAATGTATATATTTATATTCATATAATTTATATTATATATAAATATATTTAATATATTTTTCTTAAATATATACATGCATGGGTGTGTATTTATATATGCATAATAAATATACTCAGCACACACATATATACTATGTGAATAAAAACGTTTATTTTGGATGCGATTAATCGTTTGACAGCACTAATTTATATCAAGGATGTAATCACAACAGACATAGAAAAAGGGACTATTATTAATGAATAACACCATCAATTCTTAAAGGAAAATGCCACCATTTTTCCATATTCCACTATGTCCTTCCCTCAGCCTAAACAAATTGATACACATCTCTCCCTCCTCAGTGTGTGCACTTAATCACTCTAGCGCGTGACGCCACTATGTTAGCAATTAGCTTAGTTCCATTCATTCCTTATGATCCAAACAGGGAGGAATTTAGAAACCACTAAACACTTCCACGTTTTCCCTATTTAAAGACACAAAATAAAACATGGCTATTTTTTAAGCAGATAAAAAAAGATAACTTTAATGCATGGTGGAAGAGCACTTCGGCCTCGGTGCGGTAATAATAGGAGATATGTCAGCTCGTCTAAACTGAGAGAAGAACATAGTGGAATATGGAAAATCTGTGGCGTTTTCCTTTTAAAGTCTGTTTTCTCACAAAAGTTACCGTATGACTTTGGAAGACGAGTATACAAGTCATATGGTACAATGTTACGGTATGTGTTGTTTTTGGAGCTTGACAGCTGTTGTTTTATAGAAAGGATGAGCGTTTCTCCTTAGCTCCACTGAGAAAATAACAGCATATGGGTTTGGCACGAAATTAGAGTAAATAATAAAAAACCTTTATTTTTTATAACCGCCCCTTTAACTATCATAAAGCAGCCTGGACATAAAGCAGCTGGTCCTCTCAGCAGGGTGAAAGCAGATGTATAGGTCTGATTCTCCGCCTTCTGTCTAGATGACCCTTCTTGGCGGCTCAGTAGCTGTAAACGGAGACTTCGCATATGTTGCTCAACAGGCCTGGATCCTCAACGATTCCCTCAGGGAGAACATCCTGTTTGGGAAAAAATACATCGAGGAGAGGTAGGGAGCTGTGTTCATGCATACATAAGTTCTGCATAAAAATGACTTTGGCCTTTCTTCTAAAATTAAACAAGTTTTGTGCTCGTCTCTCACCAGGTACAACTCAGTCCTGGAAGCCTGCTGTTTATTTCCCGATATTATTGAGCTGCCATATGGTGATATGACTGAGGTATCTGCATTACAGCACTCAGAATATAATTTCTGACCTCGAAAAACACAATCACAGGACAAGGTTGTTTAAATCTCACTTATTTGTGACCCTGGAGCACAAAACTAGTCTTAAAGGGATAGTTCACCCAAAAATTTAAACTAGCCTGTCTTTTACTCACCTTTAAAGCATCCTAGGTGTATGTGAACAGAAAAGTGGCATTTAGTTCTATTTGCAGTCTGTTTAATGATCTCAATTTACAAAAAAAAAGTACCCTTATAACTGGTTTTGTGGTCCACGGTCACATATTAGTTTTCAGTTGAACAAATGCAGTGTATTCTGTGAATGATCTGCTGCAGATAGGAGAGAGAGGAGCTAATCTGAGCGGCGGCCAGCGGCAGAGAGTGAGTCTGGCCCGGGCTCTGTACAGCGAGAGACCCGTTCTTCTGCTCGATGACCCCCTCAGCGCCGTCGACACTCGTGTGGGATCACACCTATTCCACAGCGCCATCCGCCGCGCAGCCAAGGGCAGGACTGTTGTCTTTGTCACACACCAGCTACAGGCAAGAGGCTTATGAATGCATGTGATGTACCGCATAGACACAGCACAGACTGGGACAGGTGACGTTGTACTCATCCAGCAAGCTTTACTGAGATTATATATGAGAGAGGCTGTGCTGTATTGCAGAGGTCATTGTTAGGCAGTGCCTATATTGATAGCACAGCATGGCTTTAAATAGCTTTTTGTGTATTTTGAAAATAAGTAAAATTTAGGCCAACACCAATAAGTCAAACACACATTTATTGTTTATTATTTGTTTATTTCATTAGCTGTAATTTTAATATTAAGTTTTCATTTTTATATTTTCAGGTTTTATTTTCATTTTAGCAATTTTATGTGCTTTTGCCCTGTGCTTATGTGCTTTTCTATTTAGCTTTATTTTTAAGGATTTTATTTGATTAAAATTTTATTTTTAGTAATGTTAATACTTCAGCTTAACTTATTTCAGTTATAGCTGGAATACACTCGATGAATTTTAAAATCTGAACAGATTTATAAAACACTAGGCCTCATACACTCACCAACTCTGTAAATAGTGACAAAGGAAAACTGGGCATCATACACTAAAGGCCAATTCACACCGCACAGATTTGTCTTTGCCAACAAACTCCAACAATCAAGCTGGCTCAAGTTGGCTGTTGGATTTAGAATCTTATGAAAAATAGGAGTCATGTTCACACTGCACCAACAGACACCGACCAGCTCTCGCTGACTGGGAACAAAATGGATGATTGTATATTCACAATCCAAATTTTGTGTGTCATTATTAACATGAAAAGATGGTAAATAAAACTAAAGATGCTGTGGGTGAAGCTGTGGTCGCTGTCATTTTAATGAAAACGCCAACCAACTTCAACCAACGCCTGACAGGGCGTTTGTCTGTGGTGTGAACTGGCCTTAACAGACTTTAAAGTCGTTCCGGAAAAGTGCACCTTGTTGCTAGGAGACGCATGACGAATGAAAACAAATGGGTTCTAAAATCGGCTGAACATATCAAAAATGTTCTCCGACTGGATAGAATCAAAGTCTGAAGCTAAAAAATCAGAGTCTTTTGACCATCATGCACTACCTTATTTTCAGTGGAATCTGTCAGCTTCAATCTGCAAACTGGCTCTGACTTTCCTCAACTAACGTCAGACTGTAGAATCAGGGACAAATCAGGGCAACAATCACGTAATGTATTCCACTGGTGGGGCAGTTGTGGCAGATTGTAGGTGGGGGGAGTGAATAACCAGGGCTCTCTCCAACCTTAATACCACGACTGAGGTGGCAAGGCACCGATCCCCCAGCTGCTCCCCAGGGTCATAGTTTTTTAATTAGGTTTTTCATTGATTATTTACATGTTATTTTATTTCAGCCTTATTCTAATTAACACAGATTTAATACTTAAACATAAAACTAATATTTTCCGTTAATATGATATCATTATGCTGGAGAATATGGTTAATATTTACTGTTACTGATAAAGAAAAAAATCTTCATAAATATAAAGCAAAAAGTTCATTAAGATCTGGTTACATGTCATGCATCCCTATTTAAGGGATAAAAATGTCCATTACATTTTTTTTTTATTATTATTTTTTTTTTATTATTGAGCAAATGCCTTCTAATGTGATATTAATATGCATAGGGTGGGGTTAATGTAACATAAGGTCTCCTCACGGTATTTTCTGATGCTCTGTGTCCTTGCTCTACAGTACTTGCCTGAGTGTGATGAGGTGGTGTTAATGAAGGACGGTCAGATAGCGGAGCACGGCACACACGTCCAGTTGATGGAGAAAGGCCGAGACTACGCTGCCCTTTTCAACAGCGTGCAGCAAGAGGTGCGATACCGCTCTGTGGGAAAACACCAGGGTCACACGTCCACAAAACATTCTACATCACCCACTGCAAAATTCATGAGCCAGGGCCTACAAAGCCACTGGGTTTGAAATGTTAATTCACGCCGTGCTTTTGTAATTTATAAGTGAATTGATCTGTGGGAGTAACAGCCGAGGGACATTGTCACTGATCTCTGTATTAATGACCCAGCAGCCATTGTTCTGGCTGATTTGTTCTGTTAATCAGGTGCGGGTTGCTCTTTACCAGGTCTTGCTCTCTCTCTTTTTCTTCATCCTTCATTCAGAACCTAGTGAGGAAGAACCTGAAAAACAAGCAGAGTGCCGAGGAGGAGAGCAGCCCGCGGTCCCTGCGTGTCAGCCCTGAAGCCAAACTACACACTGAGAGCAAGAGAGGAGGTGAGGGTTTAATCCACGGCTTCTTGTTTGCTTTCTCCTCAGGACTATATGCTGGAGGACTCATTACCATAGCCATTAACCAAAAAAGTAACAAAAAAGATGAAAATATTTGAAATCATGCATTGAAAATGGCAAAAACTGTATGCAATTTGCAGTATGTAGAATTATTATTTTTTTTACCTGTTCAGATAATGCCAAGTTGTGTGTTGACGCATATATAAATATTTAGAAATATTCTCTCTCTCTCATATTATATGTCATATTATAATTAATTAACAGGTTATGTTAACATTATTAGCATACAACATTAATAGCAGAAAATTATACATTATTTATTCAGCTTTCCATACTCATGTTTTGTATTAATGCATATATATCAAACAATTAATCACATCCAAGTTTTTCTTTACATAATATATTTGTATGTACTGTGTATATTTATTAAATATTTAATGAAAATATGATATGTTTATATATTAAATGTATTTAGATATAATATCAAATATAAGAAAATAAATATATAAATGCATTTACACTTTCAAAATATATACTGTACGTGTGTGTTTTAAAATAAACATAATAAATAAACACAGCATAAACACATATATTATGTAAAGAAAAACTTTTAACTTTTTTAAGTTTTAAAACTTTATATATATATATATATATATATATATATATATATATATATATA
>JAUMHE010000063.1:16811372-16829172 GCA_032359235.1 Enteromius mattozi | reverse complement strand
CAATAATTACATGGTTTGTTCATTAATTAGTTTCAAATAATTATATATCGTTATTTGCTGAGAAAATGAAACCACATGCCCCAAATAAAAAATTAACAGATTAATTATTGTTGCAGACGAGGTGATGAATAGACAACACAAAAAGTGAGTATTTTTGTTTGTAATACTCATCATTGACTCAATACAAGTTCCTACATTCTGTTTCTGGCCTCTGCATCACATCTTGCTCTTTAAAGTGATACTCCACCCAAAAATCTAGTTCTCTCACCATTTACTCACTCTTACCCTCAATTCCTTATAATTGCAAGGAATGCAGAAACGGGTCAAAATCTCTCATTACTATAAGGGGTTACTATAAGGGTGTGACGTCACGTGAAAACTATCAATAGAGACCCACATTACACTTGCCATTATAACTAGTAAAACAGTTTGTGAACAGTTTGTAAAACATTTTGTGATGGTGGGTTTTTTTTTCAGCAGGGAGGTTTGGAAAATTACATGATGGTGAAAAAAATGCCAGTTTTCATTTTTGGACGAATTATTCCTTTAAGGCGACTAACCACCAGCTTTAATCGCCCAGTTTTGATGTTTTAGCCGAAATGAACATCAATCCCGAAACTAATTAGAAGTGCCAGACTTCACATGATTTACTCAGAGGGAAAATCACGGCGACAGATGTTGCAGTTAACTCGCGTTCTGTAAAATAATTGAGACTGGGACTAGTGCACACAGTTCAGCTGGTTTGCTGGGAATCTCCAGGGATGGATCACGTTTCCAAGTTGATGTTCCTTTGTCCCTACAGAATTCCTCACTGCTACAGGGGAACGAGACCGCAGAGAGCGACAGCATGCATCTGAATCCTTACATCCAGTACTACTCCAGGGTGTATGTCTTATCCATGGGGGCGGCGCTCTTCCTGAAGACGGTGCGAGGGCTGGTGTTCGTCAAGGTAATCTGGAGTTTATTTGTCAAGATTCCTCTGTTTAGGCTTCCTGTCTCCATTACACACAGCTGAATTTTTTATCAAACACTTGGGTCCTTGGGCAGATGCATTTCCTCTTTGCTCATGCACTATTCATCACTGCCTGAATCTACCTGAGAGTAGCAGGTTAATCTGTCATGGGGCATCACAATGAATGCCTTTTTCCCCACAGTGGTGTAGTCTTTGTAAACCGATATGTTATTGACTGTGCACATTAATAGGGATGTTGTAATATATCAGCCCGATCTCACAGCAATTCATACATACTGTATTTTATGAGGTGGCGAATAACCTATACACCTAACCCTGAACCTAAACCTATCCATCACTGGAGTCTAGACAACTTGTACAAAATTCGTACGAATTAGCCACCCCATAAAATGCATACGAATTGGTCACAAGATAGCATTGAATATACCGGTACTGATGATAATAGTGATCATGTGTAGTCTTTGTAAACCAATAAATTTATTAATTGTACAAGGCATTTCACAGCAATTTGTACAAATTTAATGAGATGGCTTATGAATGTCCTATACACCTAATCCCGCTACTAAACCTACCCGTCATTGATCTCTAGACAAATCTTACAAAATTCATACAAATATTTACAATATTTAAAAATGCTGTATTCCACAATGATTCTGATATTAAAAGCATATTCTGAGATAAATACAGTGTTTTCTGTACACAATGTTAGGACGCTTTAAAATACCATATTACCTGTTCTTTAAGGTGCAAAAAACACATTCTTTGCGCAAACAATTGTGTGGTGTTTGAAAATAAACCCACTCTGTGATGTGGAGAAGTGGGGGCGTGTTTAAATTTTAGGGGGTGTGGAGAAGTCATAACTTTTATAAAGAATATCTCTTTGGTTTTGAGGCATCATATGACCCTTTTAAAACAAAGAAATTTGATTGCGATATTTGATTAATATATTCATATATAGTTACTGTGAGTTCTTTTGGCCAGAATAATTGTGGAGTGAAAAATCTAGAACAGTGCACTCTCCATAGTTTCAATTTCATTTCCACACCAAATCCTTGCTCTGCAATCCATGACATTGCCAAGTGTCTGCTTTTCTCTCTCTTTTTTCTGCTCTTTAATTGAAATTGCCTGCAGGCTAAATCCATTTATCTGTCCAGTGTCTTGACTTTGAGCTGGAGGGGTTGAGTATATGTGTCCCCTCAGGAACCCGTGCCCTCTTCTCCATTAAGCAGAGCCGACAGCACTTTAGAGAGGTTATGTGTCTGTGTAATTGTGTGCCACTTGTATTCACTAATTCCTCGATGATGGCTAATCTCTTTTTACCCAGAGGTAAGATCGCAAATTTGGGAACTTTACATATTCTGTTAATGGAACGAATGTGTTCTCTTGTGCCAGAAAGCATCAAATCCAAATGGTAATATTTACTTCCCATGAAGAATTTTGTTATGAAGGCATGTCTGGCATATTCTCAGTGGTCTCCTGACATGTGTTTGAGAATATTTGTACTTATGTAACTGTGTGTTTATATGTGATGATGTTGATGCATTTACTACGCCTCGTGTGTGTGTTAGTTGTGTAAAGTGCTTAAGTGACATCATGTTGGTACGGTCTGCGTTAGGCCAAATTTAGATCGCTTTCATTATAATTCTACATTAGAAGTACTCTTTGTGGCAGCCCTGTCTGTTCACGTGATGTTTTTTTATTTCTGATGCACTGCACCACAATCACAGCCACTTTATTTTCCCCGCATGACCTAAAATTACAAAATGAAGTTATTTATAAATGTCTGTATATATATATATATATATATATATATATATATTCTTAAAATTACAGAAATAAACTTTAATATTGTGAAATATTATCACTTGAAATAACTGTGTTAAATTTTAATATAGTTTAAAATATAATTTATTTCTGGGATCAAAGCAGAATTTCTTCAGCCCGCGGCATATTCATTTCACTTTTATCTTAAAAGGTCTTTTACATTTGCCAAAAATCCTTTATTTTTATATTAAAAATAGTGCTGTTAAACAATTAATCATGATTAATCAGATCCAAAAAATAGGTTTTGTTTACATAATGTGTGTGTGTATTGTGTATAGTTATTATGTATATATAAATACACACGTACAGCATATATTTTGAAAATGTTTATAAATATGTTCATAAATATATTCAGTTTAATATATAAACATAACATTTTTTTTTATTATTCTTAAAATATACTTGAACGTGTATTTATTTATATAAACATTAGAAATATACACAGTACACACATTTTATGTAAACAAAAACTTAGATTAGATAGCCCAGATTAGATAAGAAAAAAGCAACGCAACACTTTTCATAAAAAGTAATGAAGTAACACAGTTTGTTTCATTCTAAAGGGAGTAATGCATAACATTTAAAAATAATTTCCCCCTACGCTGATATTAAATGTGTTGTATGTTTAAATAACTTTAATTTCCACCAAAAAAAAAAAAAGCTGGTAAAGTGGTCTCTGGCCAGATGTATCAGGAGGGAGCAACAGGGAACATTTTGGGCCATGCAAAGTCTTTATCCCAGTGAATATCTGTCATGAAAGTAGGAAATGTACCTGTTTTCCTGTAGATGTGTGTGAAGTGTCAGGCTGGGCCTCACAGAGCAGAAGCCAAGATTTTCCCTCATATAAATCTAGCTGTTATGGCTGTTTAAATGTTTGTGTGCATCCCTGACCTGTTTATTTGCTTTATGGACCCTAACTAAAGAATTTTGTAGGTTTTTTAAATCACCGGCCCATTTATTATCATTTTGGTTGTGTCTTTGTGCATGCATTATTAACACTGTGTGTTGTGTTGTTGTTTTTGCAGTGCACTGTGCGGGCAGCCTCGGTTCTGCATGATAAACTATTTAAGACTCTACTTCTGAGCCCCATGCGCTTTTTCGACACAACACCCCTGGGACGCATTCTCAACCGATTCTCCAGGGACATGGATGAGGGTGAGGAACCTCTCTCTATCTTTCTTCACAAATCCTTTCAAATGCAGGATGACGGGGGCGTCTCGAAGCGTTTTGATGTCTCGCTTTCTCACGCGTTCGCTCTCTGTTCTTTCTCTTTGCGTAGTTGACGTGCGTCTGGCGATGCAAGCCGAAATGCTGCTCCAGAATGTGACTTTAGTGCTCTTCTGCCTGGGCATGGTGGGCGCTGTGTTTCCCTGGTTCCTGTTCTCCATCATTCCTTTAGGGGTGTTCCTCTTCATCGTCAACCGCATCTCCAGGTTTGGTCTAACAGATTTATAGTTGAGCTGTGTCATTGTAGAAAGTAGAACCAAGAATATGTATAGGTCAGGCTGATTAATGAGTTCCAAATCATGCTAATTAATCAACTAATATGTGTTCCAACAGTTTGCACAAAGTTCAAACAGTATGACATTGTGTCTGAAAAATATCAAACCTTGTGACTTTTATCTTAAAGAAACTTAATACACACTTTTCAAGAAAAACATTTTACATTTTATTATACATAATAAATAGTACAGTACACACCCATATATTATGTAAACAAAAACTTTGTGATTAATCGTTGGATAGCACATATAGTTCTGTCAAATGCTAATATGCTTATATATATAGTGCTGTACATGTATGTGTGTGTATGTATGTATGTATGTATGTATATATATATTCACACACAGTATATATATATATATATACAGTTAATACATAGACTGTAAAAACTTTGTAATAGACTTTGAAAATAAAACAATTGTTTAAAATTTTCTCCATAACATCTGTCCTAGAGACAGCATGTCAAAGGCATGTTTGTCATCTTTCTCTTGGCCTCTTTTTAAGAAAAGAATGATTTATTAACAGCTTAATTCACATGCAATGCCTTTTTCATATATGCACTTACAAGCTGAAATCAGCCTGATCACTCATATATAATGGCCTGACGCTGCTGTCCTGCCTGATGTTGACAATCCCCATAAAACTCTATATAAATCTGTTCAGAAGCCAGAAATGACTGCAGCTCCGCTGAGAAGATCCCCTCAGTCTCACCGTTATTGTCCCCTGTGGGCCTCCATCTCATAAGCCACTAACCTGTCACATCACAGGCAGCTCTGTGAGCCTCACAGATAAGCAGATGAGATGAGCCAGAGCTTTGATCAAAACTCACCTGTATATCGCCGCTCATATTCTGAGACTGGCTGACTTTTTGTCAGGGACTGAAAACTATATATATATAAATATACTCTTCCGATTGTCCTTTTTACCCAAAGGGTTCTCATTCGTGAGCTGAAGCGCCTGGAAAATATCAGCCAATCCCCTTTCACCTCTCATATCACCAGCAGTCTGCAAGGCCTGTCCACTATCTATGCTTACGGCAGGGGTGCTGACTTCATACAAAGGTAATATTCAGACAACAAAACGCCCTCTATGACTTTGCAGAACTTTTCTCTGAAACAAACAAGGCAGTGAAACTTTACTTGGGGTCTGCTTATACTGTGGCCTCAGAAAGTTTGCACAAAGTTCAAACAGTACATAAATACCACTCTCACAAATGGAAGTGCATCAGAAAATCACGGCAAATACAGAACCTGGTGACTTTTATTTTAAAGAAATTTTATTACATACTGTGTTTTTCAAGAAAAATTCACAATGAGAGGTTTACATTTTAAATAAAAACTGTATTAATAAATATAATTAAGTACCACTTTGATAAAGAATTATATACAGTACTTATTTTTAATACACAGAGATGGATGGATGGATGGATAGATTGATAGATAGATCATTTTTTGTTTTGTGACTTAGATTATCTATCTATCTATCCATCCATCCATCCATCCATCAACGCTATATATTCATAACTCTCTACCTATCCATATATCCTTCCATCCATCTATCAGTGTGTGTACATATATATATGAAGAGTTCATTTGCAGAAACAGATAACTCAGTTGTTGTTTTTTTAATTTTCAAAAATCATGTTTTTTCATTGTGTATGCAAATTAATCTTAATTTAAACTGCAGTTTGGTTACTTTGAAAAGGTTAAAAATAACAAAAAATACAGTTTAAATAAGGCTAAATATCAGTTCTATTCCACCAGGAATCAAGCCCTGCTTGACACAAATCAAGCGTGTCACTATCTGTTCAGCTGTGCCATGCGTTGGCTGGCTGTGCGTCTGGACCTCATCAGTATTTCTCTCATCAGCACCGTCGCACTCCTCATCGTCTTCATGCACGGCCGCATTCCTACAGCCTACGCCGGTCTGGCCATCTCCTACGCCGTACAGGTGCGCTGCTCTCACACACTCTACAGGAGCGTAGGGCAGGACCGTTACTGTGCCGTCGTTAATTCACATTACTTACTATTGCACCGTTGTTATTCACTGCTCGTTTTCTTTCCCTTCCCACATCCAGCTAACCGGCCTGTTTCAGTTCACCGTGAGGCTGCTTTCTGAAACCGAAGCCCGTTTTACGTCAGTGGAGCGGATCAATCATTACATAAAGGTAGAAGCCCCTGTGACACACGCGTGCTGGTTGTGCTGATGGCAAATAGAAAGGGACGGACCGTTTGATATTCAATTGACACAAAAGACACCAGTTCGTTGCTTTGCACAAGCAGCTGAGCCCAGCGGTCAGCGCACTGCATAGTGAGCCTGCTACATCACGCTCAGCGGGGTTTATGGGACTCATTTATTGCCAGACAGAACATCATAGCGTATGACACAGCTTGTTTCAGGAGGCTCTTATCAAAGCAGAGCAGTACAGCTGTCCTAGCTGCCGCCCAAGTGTTGGAGAGCATTTTACAGTGATTAATGAAGCCAATAATGGCCTCGCTGAGTTCTAAAGCACAAAGTATCTAGCTTATTTTGCAGTGCAAACATAAGCTGCTATAGGTAAGTAACTGCGAGTATAAAAACACGCAGTAAAACTATTTGATCTGTTTGAAAACAGCTTGCTTACTCTAAGAATCAAACAGTCAAATCCCATAGTGAATACCTCTAAAATAGGTCATATAGCCTACTGTTGATGTGCTTGCCTTTGCATTGTGATCGTTGTACACTCTTAAATTATAGCTCACCCAAAAATGAAAACTTGCTGTTAATTTACTCACCTTCAGGCCATCCAAGATGTACATCTAGGTAGAACAGTAAAGACCATGTTTAGCTGAAACCGTGGTCTTTGGTGATATATAGTCAAGTCAGCAGCTGCCCGTTTTTGAAAGTAAAAAAATAAGCATATCAAGGAGCACAAAATTAGTAGTTGTGGCTGTCGATAGTATATTGAAGTCTTATGAAGTGAAAAAAAACCTGTGTGTACTGTGACTATGTGTTAACTGCGACTTGTTATACTGTAGCACCTGCATATCATTGCTCTTTTGTTAACTTTTATTGCTTCCATTGTCCTCATTTGCAAGTATTTGGTTAAAAAGTAAATGTAATATTTATTTTTAATGTAATTTTTCACTCAGAACCTGGAAAGCGAAGGTCCTCGAAAGATCTGTGGCTCATCGGCTCCTGCCTCCAGCTGGCCAGAAGAAGGACGAATCTCCTTCCAGAATGTGGAAATGCGATATCGGGATGACCTTCCTCTGGTCCTGAAGAATCTCTCCTTTAGCGTGCTTCCAGAGGAGACCGTAGGCATAGTTGGCAGAACAGGTTCAGGTACGCCTGTCTACTTGACTTTATCCTATCAGATGTTGTTTGTGTTCGTCTGTACTGTGGGTCATATTACTGGTGGAGGAAATAGATTGTGACACAGGTTGGTTGTTTCTTCAGGGAAATCTTCACTGGGCGTCGCACTCTTCAGACTAGCGGAGCTCAGCCGAGGATCAATCATCATTGATGGTGTCAACATCGCTCACATTGGTCTGGAGGACTTGAGGAGCAAGCTGTCAGTCATCCCCCAAGAGCCGGTTCTTTTCATTGGTACTGTCAGGTACAGTCCACGTCACTTTACCAAGACTATCGTTCCTGAAGTCATGAAGTCAAAATGATGCAACCCATTTCACTTACACAATGTCACACACAGTACTTCAGTGTGAAACAGGATATTCAACAAGAAAAAAACTGTAGGACTAGACATTTTATCCATCTAGATTTGAATGGATTGAGAAAAGTGGCCATTATATTAACTGCCGTTCAAACATTTTGGACCAGTTTGATTTTTAATGTTTAATGTTTTAATGCTCATTTAAGCTGTATTTATTTAATCAAAAAACCTTCAAACCATTCAAACGTTTGAAGTCAGCACATGTTTTCTGTTTTTCTTCTGTTTTGTTCAACAGAGAATGTTTCATATGGATAAAAAGTGATAGTAAAGCTTATATTGTTACAAAAGAATTCTATTTTGAATAAATGCTGTTCTTTTAAACTTCTTATTTAGAATCCTGAAAAAAGTTCCAAAAAAGATTATGCAGCACAACTGATTCTAACACTGATGATAACTGAGCAGGAAATCAGAGTAATGTGCTGAAAAATCAGCTTTGCATCACAAAAATAAATATTTGACAATATATTCAAATAGAAAACACTCAAACTGTAATAATATTTCACTATATTACTGTTTGTTCCTGCATATATTATATCCGGTAAATAAAATGGCAGTTTAATTTCAGAAGTAGAGCAGGTTATTGCATTTTAATGAAAGATTGCAAAGACAAACATTTTTTTCTCGAGAATAACTGATGAATTGTGCGCAGTAAGACTAGGGTCAGATTATATTAACTAAGTTGCTTATATCACCAACAGATCAAATCTAGATCCCTGGGATCAATATACAGATGCACAGATCTGGGAAGCTCTGGAGAAAACGCACATTAAGGATATGGTGAGTAGAAGCAGAAGGTTTTGGTTTGATTTTCCAAAGTCTGAATCGTATTGGTTTTGCTTTAGTAAAGCTGTGCTTTAGTCACATGTCGATTTATTTTCAGGTGAGCCAGCTGCCAAATTCACTCCATTCTGAGGTGACGGATAACGGAGAGAACTTCTCAGTGGGAGAGAGACAGCTGCTTTGTGTGGCCCGAGCTCTTCTCAGACACAGCAAGGTAACTGATTAGATCAGATCAGCTTCTCAGCCGGATTTACAGAAGAATTAACCCATTGTTCTTACAAAAGGAAAGAAACAGTCTTTAATCTTAAAACATATTGATACTACCAGGAACTATATTGTGGCCTGTAGTCAACATTTGAAGCGGATCAAAAAAGTTAATCAAAGACTAGAGCGCATATTGGTATTGGGCCTTATCAAGTTAGCGATTTTTTTGTGCCAAAATATCATCAACAACTAAGTTTACAGATTTCTTCTTCCTCTTCAAAATGGATAAACTGGTTTATTTAGCTGCTTTGAAAATATTTGATTAGATGGTTATGTGCAGTGTATTATTTGCATTCATCAGTGTTTTCCTGAGGACTGGTGCATCTCGGCTGTTGTAAAGTGGTGAAACATTGCCACCACATGGCAGACAGTGAGTGACTATTGAAAAATCACAAGTGTAAAGTTCGTTTGTTTGTTCTCGTGTTGTTTTTTCTAACCTGTCGATAATGTAAACATGGGAAGCAGATTTGAGAATCTGGACATTCTGTACAGCGCAGTTTACATAGAGCACATGAATTATGTCAGAGTGACACATAGATATGTAATTCCTTGTAAAATTGAGGCCAGGGGTTCTCAGTGTTTTGACTTCAAGGCCCCACATTTTGCACAAAAATATCAAAAGGCCCTCAACCCTAGGTGTGTTCTCCATCAGTAAAATAAGATAATAAAATAAAATAATTACATTTCAGGATTTAGGAGCTGAATATTCTTAGAAAATATTTTTACTCACAGTTTCTACTCTATTTTAGAGCATGGCATGACTAGAAAAATGCGTATGCGTTATTAATAATCCTATGGATTAAAGATTTTTTATTAATTAATAAATGTTTTCATTTATTTAGAAAGAAAAACATTAGGGGGAATGGGGAAAAAAGAAAGAAGGAAATCGCATTTAAAATGAGACTGTCTCATATTTCTGGGTTTTCCAGGACAGTGAGGATCCTGATTCTGCAAACAAAACAGTTGTTGAGGGGGTGAATTAAGAAATGTTTTGTTGTTGTTTTAGCTTATTTGGTTTAAGTTTTGTCATGTTTTAAGTCATTGTAAGATCCCCCGGTTTGAGAACAACTGGTTAAGTTTTAACAGTTTTTACTGAATCCGTTTTGCATTTACTTGATCAAAAATCTTGTTTTGTGACTGTCGGCTATTCTAAAAATGAGGAGACAAACTATTTGATATGTCCTGCCACATGTGTCACCAGAAAAAAAGTGCCTTTCAAACCATTTAATGGGGCCTAGAGGTTAATTTAAAAATCAACAACTGGCCATTAAACAGATTTGTACTGATATTCATGTGCTGCGTGCAATCTTGTTTCAGATCCTGCTGTTAGATGAAGCAACAGCTGCTATTGACACAGAGACAGACCGCCTCGTACAGGACACGATTCGCACCTCGTTCAGTGGCTGCACCACACTCGTGATCGCCCATCGCCTCAACACTGTGCTGAACTGTGACAGGATCATGGTCCTGGACCAGGGCCAGGTGGGTCTCCTCTTTCATCTGCTGCTGATTTAAAACAATGATACAGTGACCCCAAAGATTGTTTAGACACAATCTATGAGCAGGGGTGAGCGATATGTGTCCGCTAATATCATAATTGTTTTAACAGCTGACAAGTAGACTCACTCTGAAAAACAAACAAACACACCTGTGAAAAATGTAAAAATGTCCCTAGAAATCAATTTACTTTAAGGTGACAAATATCACACCCTAATGAATGTTACATCTGTCACTGCTGTGACTTAAAAATGTGTAATCGCACATAATGTAAAATGAATATGAAAAACTTTCGGAGTCACAACAGGCAAATTATCACACACAGCACAACACTGTCTAGTTACTGATATCATATCGAGATCGTTTTTGTTTTTTTTTTTGTCAATATTGCTCACTGTTATGTTTAAGTGTTTTACAGTAAGTGGATAGACAACAAAACATTAAACCAAGCTGCATTTATAAGAAACATCTCAATCACTTGTTTAGGGGGAAAAACATCCGTAAAACACACATTTGTTAGTTTTTAAATTATGAAAGTATTGATAGTTTTCATGAGATTTAGTAGTAATGTAATAAAGCACAGATGTGAAAAGGTGAAATTCAGTAAATACCTTAGTGATGATGCATATTTTGCACAGTCAAGAAGATGAAGCCAGAATATAAACACAATGTGCAAAGTTTCACGTTAAGTGGTTTCCCACAGAAAACCATATAAGAGAAAACACTGAACCATTAAGCAGACTGCGTCCATATTCTGGTCTGCTTTCTTATGTACAGTATGCATCAATAATGCAGACACACCTTTTGCTTTATTGTTTTGAGAGGTGATTGAAATATTTGCGGCTGTCAAACAGACGAAAAATTGACAGGTTTGTGCTGCAGCTCTATGGATCTTTTGCCCTCCAGGTCTTCGAACTGGTCACGTGACTGAACATTATGAATAGATATAACGTACAAAATAACTTTAAAGAATTTTCATTGTTCATGTTCATAGTCAATGTGATAATCACACCCAAAGGTGCAGCCTGTAAAAAATCTCACAGAGCATAATGAATGAGTAAAATGTCACATTAGATGTAAACGCGTTAACATAATTGTGTTAAACTTTTAGTTCTGAATCTGCAGTGCATAGACATTGACAGAGAGCAGGCTGTCAAGTGAACATTAATATATGCAGTTACAATTAAATGTTTAACAGTGTCTTCAAAGTGTTAATGCATTTATCTGATGTATTCATTTATAGAATGAATTGTATAGAATAACTGACTCAGAACAGTGAATATTATGTGTCATTCTTTTTAAAGATAATGTCTATACAGTATGGATTATATACAGTAACTTCATGTAACGTCATCTTCTTGTCTTTAAAACAGATTTTGGAGTTTGACACCCCTTCAAACCTGCTGGCCGATGAAAACTCACGTTTTCGTGCCATGATGGTGGCAGCAGAAGAAGTAAGCAGGCACTGAAGAGAGAGCAGAGCTCCTCCAGATTCACACCAGATTGAAATCCTTGAAGCTGCTCAAACTGAGATTGTCAGTTTGTTTGTTATACTTCTAGTCGACAAAACCATTATAGTTCGCACACAGAGAGACTATATAGTGTTTGATGTCATGAAGAAAATCCTTCCGAAGGGAACGGTCATGTTGATGGCACTTTATTTGTGTTGCTCCTGCCTTGCTGCAGAAGCATCTGGACACAACTTCTACCTGTGTGTGGTAGAAGGAAATTTTGCACACTGATAATGTATTTGTTTTCCCGCCGTTCAGCATTTGTTTGCTTTATAAAAATATGCAACATGTGTATCAACCATAAGGTAACCTGTTGACTTGCCTTATTTGTATCTGACATGTTCAGGCATATATGAATCCAACCAAAGACGACGTTCAGATCAATCAAACATACCAATCATTCAGACATCAGAAGACAAAACCTTTTATTTTTATTAGAATTCTTTTGTATTATTTCCTTGTGCTTTCGTTGTTACTCATACTGTGTACGTTTTGTGCCTCTGCTGTAACATATTTGGCACATATCTGTCAAAAGCATTGTGCAAATAGTGTTTTAGTGACAAAAATGTGCGATGGGAGTTCTTGCGATAATTCAACGAGACATTCCTGTACTCTAAGTGCATATTTCTGTGTAATCTCATATCACATCTGTTGTGATGTTTTTCATTATGCTCCGTTGATTATATTCTAAGAAGATTCATGAAATCTAAGGAGACTTTAATTTATGTTTGAAATCAAGGTAGTTTCATGCACACACAGAGGATGGGAGGATATTAATGCTAAATATCTCATTCATACTTGAGGAGTGCCTGTACTACTTCATATCAAGACTACACTTTGTGATCTCTTCAGGAATGGATGACTTGGTTGTTTTGTTTTATTTTTGCACATTTAGGGACCTGAATTATGTAAGAATTTGGGTATATATATATATATATATATATTTTTTTTTTTTTTTTTTGTATAAATATGCCATACTGTGCAGTATCCGTTTAGATATTTATCTTGGAAATATCAAGATAAAAAGAAATCGGTTGACAAATTTAGATATGCTAATCATTAAGAGTTGCCTTGTTCTTTATGATTCAGAGATGACAGTTTTGTGGTTGTTTTATGAACACTTGTTTTATGATTGTTATAAGACATGTTTTATTGAATAAAGACTATATTTATACATTTAACCGTTGTGTATGTGTGTGTGGTACAGGTAAATTACCTTGTGGAGACAAGTCAAGTAACCTTTTATTTATATAGTGCTTTTAACAATACAGATTGTGTCAAAACACTTCACCGTACCAAATAGAGTGTCAGTAATGTATAATACCAATATTATACACTTAATTTTCAGTTTTTGGGGAAACATAAATTGTGTGTGTGGGTTTTAATAGCTTTTGTCAGAGTCCATTTTCATGTGGTTTATAATTATGTGTTATTTTACCTAGATTTTTTTTTTTAAATGGCAAGACATAAACATTATGTATGAAAAATTACTCATAATCTTTGGCACGCACTTAAGACTTTTATTATCATGAACACTAAACTTCAAAAACATTTTTTAATTTGCCAATATGATCATTCATCAAAAACAACACAATGCAAATTAACCACAACAACACTGTAATACCTCCTGATATAACCAGTAAAAATGCCAATTTTCCAGTGTGTTCCTTTATCCATTGTGTTTTGGAGATCACAATTTCAAAATGCCAACTAAAGAGACCTTAAAGATCTCCATAAGATTTTGTATCACAAATAAAATTATCCTGTAAAACAGGTCATTTCAGTTTTGTAAAGACGAAACTGATAGAAACTTATTTTTTATTGCATTTACACAAAATGATTTGGTGTGATTTGTCTTTCTTTCTTCTTCTCTTTTACTCATTTTTAAATAGAAATAGGTCACTATCCACCTTTTCCTAAACGCTAAAGTAAGACTATGGGCGAGACTTCCGTTTCATTAGCCGCAGTAGAGAAATAAGGACAAGTGTAGAATAACGACCGCAGTAAAACTGTTTGCTTTACAAACCAGTGTGTTCATGATTAAGATAATACACTAAAATAATATGATAGGACACGCAAATTTGTGATTTGCAATATAAAGCAGCAAAACAAGCGTGTTTTTTACAGGTTAAAAAAAATGGAAGCAAATAAGACCGGAAGCAAGACCCATATAATTTACAAATTGACACGCCCATTTTTACGGGAACAATTAAGTTACATTAAATACATTAAAGGAAACAAGAAATAACGAAGTGAAAAAGTAAATTATTTTAAAGTCTTAAATCTATTATTTGAATTATTTGTACTTGTTTGGACGTGAATTTCATTATTAGTTCATTTTTATTTGGCTCTATTTTTATTATATTTATATATTTATGTAATTTATGTTATTGTCCTTGTATGTTCGTTGTTCTAAAGATAGCAATAAAAAAGAAAAACTCAAAAAAGGCTTCGAAGAAGCTTAATTTCTTTTTGTACTGAAGGGACTTTTATGTTGTCTCGTAGTTACCCATCATTCTCGTCGGAGCGGAAGCAGCGGGTGAAGCAGCGAAGCTCTAGCCGCAGAAGCAGCGCTCAGAATCGGCCACACACCGGCTGACATGCCGCGGGGATGATGGCTGCCTTCGGCATTCTGAGCTACGAACACAGGCCTCTTAAACGGCCCAGACTCGGTCCTCCGGACGTTTATCCACAGGACCCGAAGCAAAAGGAGGTTAGACGACTTTCTCTCTTCCTCTGTTGCGACATTTAATATTTAAATAGCGAATTAAAGTGTGTTTTTCAGGGCTGTTGAGATCAGGCCCCGCCGTCAGCTAACGGCCAATAACAATGAAACCAACGGCTCGGTTAGCTTAACAGAAAAACAACATTTATGCCTCAAATGATTTCGGTCTTAATCTGTGGTTGTTATTGCAGATTGTTAGAGAGTGGAAAGGGTCGTTTTATTTGTAAAACCCAGCTTTAAAAATGATTTGAGAATCTGTAACGTTATTTAACTGTTACCGTGCTTTTTTCATTTAAAGCTCTTTCGTCGTTACAGTGCCATTTAAAAGGGCCTCATATAAAAAATATAACCGTTATTAATCATCATTTCTTGTATTTTAAGAAATAATAAAGCTATATTACTTGCAAATAAATACTAAAGATGTAAACAAACTCAATAGCCTGTTAGTACTGTAGGGATGTGTGTATGTTTGTTGACAGCTCCATTTGAGTTGATTTGTTTTTCATGGATGCGTTTTAAAACCTAGCAAGCCGTCTAGCTAGGCAGTATTTCTGAGAATCATGGGTTCGTAAAGCATTTTGTACTTCAATGATATTTTTAAGCACAGATAAAAGCCATTATGTACGTGCCTATGATGCCTAAATCGCCTTTAGGGGCTATTTAGCTAGACACAGTCTCAGGTGTCAGCAAATAGAAGCAACAGAAAATACATATGAAAGTATATTTGCATATCTGTTTCATTTTATAGAGCGCATCATAAGTCGTATTTTTCAGCATTGCTTGTAATCTTACTATTGTTCCTGCAGATTTTTCTGTCCGGATTCAGTGTTTTTCTTCATGCATTTTGGGAGTTCATTAGGATAAATGAATGATTAAATATCTGGCATTTGATTAACCCTACAGCACAATGAAATGAGAATGGGATATGCATGCATACATGAGTCATTTAATAACTGAAACTCTCTCTTTCTCTCTCTCTCTCATGGTTAGGATGAGCTGACAGCATTGAACGTCAAGCAAGGATTTAACAACCAGCCAGCCGTTTCAGGCGATGAGCATGGCAGCGCTAAAAATGTCAATTTCAACCCTTCAAAGGTAAGATTATCAGTGCAGAGGTTATCTGCATACGTGCATTTTATCAGTCAAATTCTTATTCTTTTACAAATTGTTGAAAACTTGATCTATTTTTGTTGGGTATCGGTCATTGTGGTATCCCGAGGAATGAACAAATGGGCCCTTACCGGTATTCAATATCACATTATTGAAAAGTGCTTCATAACTCCCTCAGATTTTTTGAGTTGTCTGGTGCCAGTCAGCTAATCTTCAGTCAGCTAAGAAGTCTGCTGAGTAAAGCTGGAGAAGAGCAAAATCAGACCCTGCCTGGAGCACAAAAAATATTTGTAGCTGTAGGAGAAAATACACTGTATGGGTCAAAATTATAAATGTTTCTTTTATTCCAAAAATCACTAGAATATTAAGTAAAGATCATGTTGCATGAAACATATCAACTTAATTTTTGATTAGTGATATGCATGACTAAGAGCTTCATTTGGACAAAGGCGATTTTCTCAATATTTATATCTTTTTTGCACCCTCAGATTCCAGATTTTCAATATTAGTCGCAGATGGCAGCCTCTGTCTTTTGCTCTCCAGTTTTTGTACTGTTTTTGTTAGTTTTTCCTGTTTTTTGTTTGTCAAACACAATCAGTTTTTACCAGGGATGAACTGCTGAACATTAGGCAGAACTCTACATGCGGCCTTTCACCAGATTTTGTTTATTCGGACGTTTTACTGTGGATTTCGAACAGCACTGCCAAGCATTCATCTGGCGAATCTCCGCTCTCTAGCCAACAAAACGAACGAACTCCTTCTGCTCTACCGGATAAATAAAGACTTTTCACACTCGGCTGCTCTGTGTTTCACGGAAACCTGGCTGAATTCCGCGACGCCAGATAGCGCGTTAAGGGTGCCGGGCTTCCAGCTGTTTAGAGCGGATTGTGACACTGAGGCAACGGGGAAATCGCGCGGCGGCGGGACGTCAACGAAAGGTGGTGTACAGACATTACAGTGTTAAAGAAAATGTGCTGTCCAGATCTAGAAGTGCTTTTCATTAACTGTAAACCATTCTATTCGCAGCGGGAGTTTTGTTTGTTCATTCTCGTGAGTGTTTACATTCATCCGCAAGCACACGTGAGCTTCTTTACAGAAACTTGCTGATCTTATCACAGAGATTGAGCGACAACACCCAGACTCTGTTACTGTCATTCTCGGGGACTTTAACAAACAGACAGCATGCTACATGTCCCACCAGAGACAGTAATATTTTGCATCACTGTTACACCACAATTAACGATGGATATCGTCCCCAGTGCAGCTTTAGGATTTTCTGATCACTGCCTGGTTCATCTTATACCAACTTACAGGTAAAAACTGTAAAGAGATGGACCATCGAAACAGAGCGGACATTACAAGCATGTTTCGACCTCACTGATTGGAGGGTTTTTGAAGCTGTCACCAACGATCTGGACGAGCTCAGGGACTGTAACATCATATATCAGTTTCTGTGAGGATTTATGCATCCCTACCAGGACTCATTTAACATTCAATAACGACAAGGCATGGTTCACAGCAAAACTCCAAAGAGGCCAAAGAGGACGCCTAAAGGAAAGGGGACAGAGTCTTGTACAATCAGGCCAGAAATACACTGAATAAGGAGATTAAAGCGGCTAAGAGGAGCTACGCTAAAAAGTTGGAAGATCAGTTAATTTCCAGTGACCCAGCACATAGACTCCATTGCCAAAAAGCAGCAGCAGAGGCTGTATCTTCTTCGCCAGCTGAGGAAATTCAACCTGCCACAGGAGCTGCTGAAACAGTTCTACTCATCCATCATTGAGTCTGTCCTGTGTACTTCAATAACTGTCTGGTTTGGCTCAGCTACAAAATCGGACATCAGAAGACTACAGAGGACAGTTCGATCTGCTGAAAGGATTATTGGTGAACCCCTGCCCACC
>JAUMHE010000063.1:16792626-16811272 GCA_032359235.1 Enteromius mattozi | reverse complement strand
TGTTTTTATTTTATTCTTCTTTGTGTTGTTGTTGTCTCTGTGTACTGGAAGCTGTGACACCAAAACAAATTCCTTGTGTGTTCAAACATACTTGGCAATAAAGCTCTTTCTGATTCTGATTAAAAAAATTTAATTGCCCTTTTATGTTATTTCAACTTGTTACTTCACTGTGAAAATAGCCAAGAAAGCTGGCATGGTGTTAAAACCCCAACCAAACCACCAACCTCATTCGTTTACACTGTTACCTTCTGCTTTTCAGATCAGCTCAAACTTCAGCAGCATCATTGCGGAGAAGTTGCGCTGCAACACATTTCCAGACACTGGCAAGAGGAAGCCGCAGGTCAATCAGAAGGACAACTTCTGGCTCGTCACAGCCCGGTCACAGAGCTCCATTAATAACTGGTTCACTGACTTGGCTGGGACCAAACCCTTAACTCAGCTCGCTAAAAAGGTTGGTTTCTGCCATGCTGCTGGATCATTTCACTTGTGCAGATCCAGAACATGCTGTTAACTGTGCACAAAAACTACATTATATGTTACAAGGTCAAATGGTTTGTAATCTTGGCTTTTGCATTAGACTGATTGCTTTGTCTGTACTAGGTTCCCATCTTCAGCAAGAAAGAAGAAGTGTTTGGCTACCTCGCTAAGTACTCTGTGCCGGTGATGCGATCTGCTTGGATGATTAAAATGACATGTGCGTATCATGCTGCCATAACTGAAACCAAGGTGAAGAAGAGGCATGTCATTGACCCCTGCATAGGTTTGTGTGGTTACTGTGCATCGCTCTATATTCTAGTGTAATAATTTGTCTCTTATCGAACATGCAACGCTGTCCTTGTTTAATCTGTGAATGCATATAAAGTGTCCTCTGTTGTTGTGCTGTGTGATTGGTCTTTGTGCTGCAATGTCTCACTGGTTTAATCTGGCTTCTGCAGAATGGACTCAGATAATTACTAAATACCTGTGGGAGCAGCTGCAGAAGGTGGCAGAGTTTTACAGACAGTCTCCCAGCCAGGGCTGTGGGTCTCCTCTGCCTGCTCCTCCTGCTGAGGTGGAAACTGCCATGAAACAGTGGGAGTACAATGAGAAGCTGGCCATGTTCATGTTTCAGGTAGGCAGGCCCAGATTAATTAATTACCGATGCAGTGCTACTGTCTTCATGGAATACGCAGGGCTGTCAGTGTATATGTCAAACTGCCCACTGTTGACGTTTATTAGTCAAAGGGGAGTGATTCTGTGTATGCTGATGGGATTATTTATTGTGTGTATGTGTACATGTGTAACAGGATGGCATGTTAGACAGACATGAGTTCCTCACCTGGGTGCTGGAGTGTTTTGAGAAGATCAGACCTGGAGAGGATGAGCTTCTGCGATTCCTGCTGCCACTCCTATTACAGGTCAGTCAAGGTTTATTTATTTATTTATTTTTTAAATCAAGTTTTAGTTTTTTGTTTTAGTTATTTTACTTAAATATGAGCAATATTGCCTTGGCAACTAGCCAAAATAAAATAATTACACTTAATTGATTATTATTAATAAATGTGTTTATTTTATTTTATTTAATGTTTGAGTCATTCATTTGACCAGGGGTCCTCGGATCCAAATTTTTAAATTTGTTTTAAAAAAAAAAAAACGTAATGTAAATATTTTAAGCTTATATACTGTGTGTATTAACTTATTTGAAACTTATTTGTATCAACTTACCTTGGATGCGGTTAATCACAATTAATTTAATTAAAATATCAATTCCATCAACTCAATGTCCAATTTGTTGAATTTTAACTTATTTTTACACAAACAAACATGAACAATAAATTTATATTACTTTTAGCTTAATTTAACACAATTTTACCAGAGATTTCTGCAAATTTTGTCCCAAAGTCAGGGCAGAAAACCCAATAAGAATTCCTGTCTTGACATTTTCAAGATGCGTTGCGATTATTTTGACCCTGGTTTTATTTTATTCAGTACTCTGGAGAGTTTGTGCAGTCGGCCTACTTATCTAGACGGCTGGCTTATTTCTGCACGCGCCGGCTCAATTTGCTGCTGAGTGATGGCAGTCTCGGACCAGGTCCAGGCGGACACCCGGCCCACAGCATTTCAGCACAGCAAGGGAACGCTCTGCCTCCGACCCCAACCTCCCAGCCTGCAGGGGGCAACCAGCCCCAAACCCCCTTCACAGACTTCTACATCTGCCCTCAGCACAGGCCTGTGGTGTTTGGACTTAGCTGCATGCTGCAGGTAATGACATAAATAATATATATAATATTATTATTATATAATATAATGTAATATAATAAAGTCATTCCAGCTGTGCTTCGGTGATTTCAATCGTTGAGTTTTTCTTGACACTGGTTTTATTCTGTTTGTCCCTTTTGTAGAGTATTGTGTTGTGTTGTCCCAGCGCTCTGGTCTGGCACTACTCTCTGACAGATAGCCGTAATAAGACCGGCTCGCCATTAGACCTCTTGCCAATTGCCCCCTCGAACCTGCCCATGCCCGGGGGCAACAGCAGCTTTAACCAGCAGGTTTGAATTCATGATTTTACATGGTCTGATCGACTGGCGCTTCATCTGATCACAGCACTTCATCTAAAAGAATGTGATGTTTCTCAGGTCCGTGCCAAGGTGAGGGAGATTGAAGACCAGATCAAAGAGAGAGGACAGGCGGTAGAGTTCCGCTGGTCTTTTGATAAGTGTCAGGAGACGACAGCAGGTGGGCAAGAATAAGAAACCTAAAATCAAAACCTTGATTAATTGAACACTTTATCTTGATTATAAATAAATTATTATTTAAATATTTACATGTAAATGTAAATGTAAATATTTAAATAATCACACAATTTTAAATCACAACAAATCTGACTGTTTTTATCTAATGAGAGATTGCATTTCTTATTTTTATGATTTTTAAAATAATCAAAAGAAACACACTATTTATGGTTATTTGTTGAATATTTGGAACAGTTGAAATCAAAGCTTGCTTGAAGTAAAGACATCTTATGTTGTATGATTTCTTTCCTTTAATCATCCAGTCCTACTCAGTATGAGCAGGATTTGTTTTATCCTGGTTAAGCTTGTGTAATGTATGATCCGTGTGGTGTGTTCGGTAGGTTTCACCATCAGTCGGGTTCTGCATACATTGGAGGTCTTGGATAACCACAGCTTTGAGAAGTCTGACTTCAGCAATTCTCTGGATTCGCTGTATAACCGGATCTTTGGCTCAGGACAGAGCAAAGATGGACACGAGGTACAGACAGTTGTGCTTTTAATTTGTTGTTATGGGGTTTTGCTGATTTTCAGAGGTTTGGGGTCTGTAAGAATTGTTTTATTATTAATAAGAAGTGAAATTAAATTGATCAGAAGTGACAGTAAGCATATTCATGTTGAAGAAGATTTTTTCGGATTCTTTGATGAACAGAAAGGAAAAAAAAACATTTCGCAACTTCCATAATTTGATCATTTCTAGTGATTATCGTCGTTTTCATTACAGAGACGTCTATGCATTTGATAAATAAATGGTTTAATCTCGTCATTATACATTACCATCACTCTGTTCTCCTACTTGATAATCTTCAGTGCTTTGCTACAATCTGTATTGTTAAAAGCGCTATATAAATAAAAAAATAAATAAATAATAACAAGATGTTTTTTTAAGCAGCAAATCATAATATTAAAATAATTTCTGAAGGATCATGTGACACTCTAGACTCTAATAATACTGTAAATTCAACTTTGCGTCACAAGAATAATACACCTAATTGGGCGCTTAGGGCGTTAAAAAAATCATACCCACCCCAAATTTCTGACATAATGGATATTTGTTAATTTTAATCAGATACATAAGAGATGTGATACTTGTTTAGACAACGTTATTGCAATAACGATGTATTTAATATTTAATACCAAGTAATACGAATTATATAATACTAAGGTGTTTTAGCTGGATCTGATGTTTGCTGTTTACTGTGCTGATAACTGTAGATGAGTCCAGACGACGATGCGGTGGTGACTCTGCTGTGTGAGTGGGCTGTTTCCTGTAAAAGGTCAGGGCCGCACAGAGCCATGGTGGTGGCCAAACTCCTGGAGAAGAGGCAGACGGAGATTGAGGCAGAGGTGCTTCTGGGAACCATTATTTTCCATAATGAATCAGTGTTGGGCGATATGCCCAATTGTCATATCATCCTGTCTTTAGCCTCAATATGGCTTCATTATATCGAGCTGGACAGTTTTCACAGTGCTATGTTCCTGTGTGTTTTCAGCGGTGTGGAGAGTCGGAGGTCGTGGATGAGAAGGGCTCTGTGTCCTCAGGGTCTCTGTCTGCTGCCACTCTGCCTGTTTTTCAGGACGTCCTACTGCAGTTTCTGGACACACAAGCTCCTGTGCTCAGTGAGTCAATATTTTAGTTTTCCTTCCAGTTTCAATCCATGGGCCAAACTACATTTTGACAACAGAAGCTTATGTATTACTTTTAGCTCTAGAACAAATAGAAAAGGAACAACAAAGTAATAAAATAAAATTGAAAAAAATTGCACAGATTCTGTGTCTTGCATACAAGCACTTGAGTCTTTGAAAACTGAACGTCCTGCAATTATTACTAGTATACTACAGAAAGTTGACTTTTTAATGAAATAAGATTTAAAATAATTTTTTGTTGAATACCTGGCCATATGGGATTGCTCTGCATTGAACAGGCGGATAAAGAGTAACACACTGTAATATTCCAGTTTCTGACGTAAAACCTAAATTGAATCTGTTCATTAATAATTAATAGTGAATGGAAGGAGTGCATATACAACAAACTATATATTAGGTGAATCCAGTAGTAAAAGAAAGACGTAATTATCTTTAAAAAAAATATGACCAGGTTGTCTATCTAAACATCTAAATGTCGAATTCAACATTCAAGAGACACTCATTCATATTTATTTAAAGGGGAAGAGAAACCAGTTTGTGAGTTGTATAAGAATTTTTTTTGTGTGTGTGTGAAACACATTTTAATAGAATGTCCAATTTTAAATGATATTAGACAATGTTTTTACTCAGAAAATACACTAAAAGACATTTTTAAAAAGGTTTTTCCTGGAAGAATGTTATAATGTTTTTGCGTTGATTAAAGTGAAAGGTTGCACACAGTACACACACATACTGTGAAAAAACTAACTTTTATTTTGGATGCGATTAATCGCTATTAATCATTTGACAGCCATAAATAAATATCTTTCCATTTCCATTAACCACTTTAGAGATGGATCATGCTTTTAAATAAGGTATAAATTTAATGTACACAATGTACCTTTTTTTTTTTTGCACAATTTCATGCACAAATATCTCCTTTGCACAACTTCATGTACAGTATTTATGTAAAGTTTGTGTATGTGCTGTACTATGTCTAGTATTTATAGTATATAAGAGACCACTGAAAGCACCTCTTTAAAGAATTACATGGCACTCATTGTTTTTAAAACACCATAGCAATGTTTATAATGATCGGGATTTGAAATAAAAGGATTTTAAACGAAAGTATGGTGCCTGGGGTTGTGACGTGCAGTCAGTGATCCGCTTCCAAAACCACTGGCGCTGCTACGACAAAACATAGGCCTCCTGTTACCCATCTGAAACATTTTACTGTGAGTATTATGACATAAGTGAGGTACAAAGCTTTGTTAATAAGAGAAATAATTGATTAGCAGGGAAATAATACATCGCAACCATGCTTTTGGATTCATGGCAATTTAAGCGCATGCATTGAAATCGCGTGGCGTCTGTTTTGCTGGATGGTTAAGAATTTAATTATATTTGATTTTTTTTTTTTTTTTCCTTCCAAATCCTCGCTGTGTCACTCTCTAGATTTGCAGGTTTATTTTATTGTTGTTCCTTTTTAATCATTGTTTTCACATAATGTGGTTAACGTGGGTGAATGAAAGATTAATAATTCCTTCCTATCACTTAAATTGTTTCCCGCATTTAAGTTAAATCATGGGTTTTCTTTTGGGAAAAGATCATGAAAAATGGTCTGTAGGCCCAAACTGATGTCATAGGAACGAATGAACAAGTTTTAGAAATGAATACATCTGTGCTATTTGCATCGGCAGCCCTGTCAAAGCGAAGTGCCTACAAACATGATAGTAAAACATGACTTATTACTAGATTTCATTACAAAATAACTTTGTGTTGTATCTGTTTTAATGTAGGTTTAAAGTTTGGAGCATGTTAAAAGCATAGTTTGTACATTAGTAAATTATTTTCGTGAAAGATTCAGCCTCTTCACGGTCATTTCGCGCATGAGCCGCACTGAAACCGATTAATCAACCATGATAGCTTTATTCGATAACCAGCTTAGCTTATAGCTTATCGACAATTAATCGATCATCGATTAATCGTTGACATCCCTAATGTTTTATATTTACTGCATGTAGCACTGTGGTCCTGCGAGACGGGACATTTCGTTACACTATATGACCACACATGTAGCAGAAGGACAACAAATCTTGACTTGAAATGAACTCAATCCTTGCTCCTCTGTGTGTCTGTGAAGCTGAGCCTGGGAACGAGAGCGAGCGAGTGGAGTTCTCCAATCTCGTGCTCCTCTTCTGCGAACTCATCCGTCATGACGTCTTCTCACACAACATCTACATGTGCACCCTCATCTCTCGCGGTGACCTGGCCTCCGACTCCCATCTGCCCCGCCCACGTTCCCCCAGCGACGAACCCTCTGATGAATCAGAGCGCAAAGAGCAGGATGCAGGAAGCAGTGTTAAAATGGAGGCAAGTTGCTTCGGTCAAAATGTGGTGGAAAATGATTGGTTGGACTTTATTGCTATTAATTCTGTTTTTGTTTTTTTAGGATACTGGTATGTCCGAGTCCATGGAGATAGATCACAACTCTAGCGCTAACTTTGATGAGGTTGGAGAAAGCGTTTCACTACACTTGTCTGTTTTGCAATAGTTATGGTACCTGATGTTTGCTAACCGAGGTCATTGAGTAAATGTATTGTCGTCTGAACCTTCAGCAGATGTTTTCTCCTCCAATGCACTGTGAGTCGAAGGGAAGCCCTTCTCCAGAGAAACCTGCCACAGAGCAGGAGAGCAAAAACACTGGCAAGGATAAGGGCATGGACCCGGCCTTCCCGCTGGTTTACGAGCAGCCCCGTCACATACAGTACGCCACTCACTTCCCCATTCCTCAGGTGAGCTCGCACAGGACTGATGGGAAATAATGCTTTCACAACATGCATAGATATAGATGTTGGGTGGATTCAGGGATGCAAAATATGGTCATGCAGAATAAGGCATTAATGTATGCTTTAGAAGTATTAATAAATTACCAATATGGTAGTAATATGCATGCTAGTTAAAAATGAGAATTGGTCCTAAAACTAAAGTGTCACTGTTGGTAAATAACAGGGGTCTCCTTCTTTTAACTAGGAAGGGTTTTCCTTCAGAGTTTCCACAAATCCAGCTGTTTTCAACGTTGATAATAATAAATGTTTCTTGAGCACAAAAACAACATATTAGAATGCTTTCTGGATCGTAAGAACAGGATCATGTGACGCTGAAGACTGGCGTTG
Source organism: Enteromius mattozi (assembly GCA_032359235.1). Classification (NCBI taxonomy): domain Eukaryota; kingdom Metazoa; phylum Chordata; class Actinopteri; order Cypriniformes; family Cyprinidae; genus Enteromius; species Enteromius mattozi. The sequence goes on along the minus strand of JAUMHE010000063.1, from coordinate 16,803,702 downwards.
ATACATTTATATACATTTAATTACATTTTAAAGTATTTTTAAATAGAAAAGTTATTTTACAGTAGAATAATTGTGCAGCGTTACAGATTTTGCTTTTTTTTTTTAATCAAATACATGCAGGCTTGTTGATAATAAAAGACTTCTTTCAAAAACGGGACATAACACACACGTAAGGTTGGGTGGTATATCGATATCGTTACCGTGAAATTAAATAACAGATACAACAGATTTTTTTAGACTGCGTTTACCTCAAAATGTAAATGAGTGGGTGTGGTTAATGAACAACTTGCTTGTTAAAACAAATCTATCCTGTATATAAGGCAAATTGACTATTTACTGAGAATGCAACATTTAAAGTTTAATTGCACCTAAAAGTTGCATGTAATATCAGTCTGCTTTGGGGCAGTTAATCTAAATAAAGATTTCAGTTTTACTAAATAAATAATTTACCAAGAAAAGTAAAATAAGGTGAAGTACTTTTCATTATTAAATGAATAGTTCTCCTAAAAATAAAAATTCTCTCATTTGCTCACCCTCAAGTAGTTCCAAACCTGAAACAGAATTTTGGTCTTGCCACCCACCCTCAAACACACACGGTTTCGCACGATCTCATGTTAATCCTAGTATGAATCCTAGTTGCTCTTGCTCTCCCTCTGGTTGTGTAATATCATGGTGGGCTGTGCTTGCGGGGGAAAAAAACTTCTGAAACTTACACAAATCTAGAAGGAGTGTACCCCATCAATGGACACCAGTTTTTGTTTGTTTTTTTTTTAACTTTGGCCATGTTTAGCATGAGAATCCAACTCTTTAACAGCATAGATAACTGAGAATGCATGAAATGGCATTAGAACACCCCCAAACCCCCTCCCTCTTCCCCTTAAACCTCTTACTAATCTCAAAGTTTTGAATGAAAGTGTATGTGGCTAATATTGTGACCAAACTGGTTGTTCAGGAGGAGAGTGCGAGTCACGAGTGTAACCAGCGTCTGGTGGTTCTCTATGGGGTTGGCAAACAGCGAGATGAAGCTCGCCACGCCATCAAGAAGATCACCAAAGACATCCTGAAGGTTCTCAACCGCAAGAGTACAGCAGAGACAGGTGCGTCAATGAGCACAACTCAAACCCACAGATTTTGATGACCCGTATTACTTATTGTATAATTATCATTTATTTGCAAAGGAATATAGTCATTCATTAACCCTTATGTTGCTAGAAACCAGTATGCTGTTATTTTATGTCAAACACAAACACTTTTTTTTGAGTCCCTTCAGGATTTTTGTTGGATTTTTTTTCTTATTTTTATATAATTGTGCTGCAAATTTTAAGAAAATGTTTGCATCAGTTTTGTGTTTTGCACAATAACACATATAACATTGTTGTTTTTTTTTTTTTTTTATTATATCGTTATATGCGCAAAAAGCCTGGTGTATTAATGACGAAAACAAAAAACATGATTTTTTTTCCCCCTTTAAATTCATGATTTTCTGACTAATACTGAAATATTTCAAGCTTTGCATGGCTTATAATAAGTTATTTTTGTTTTATTAAAATACTATAATGTAACAAAAGGATTGCATTAAATTCAGTTACATTTTTGTAGCTTTTTTAACTCGGATCTTTACGTTCTCTATTATTGCTGAGGTGTGTAACACTAATCATTTTGTGCTGTGCGGTGTCAGTTTTGTGCTTTATCTTCACCTTCCAGCTCTGAGTGACACATTTAGATCACCGTCTCTCCTCGAGGGCCGAATAGAGACCGTTCATCATTAATGTTAAATTTCATTAGTCTTTTTCCTCCTCTTCCTCCATTATTAACAGTCTTTCATGGCACTGAACCTCTGTTGCTGTCATTGAATATTCATAGCTGTAGCCCCATTTCAATGCTAATAGCAATCACGGTCTTATTATATTCAAGCTTAGCTGCTGACTCGGTCAGAAAGTGCAGCCCTGCATTTGCTTTCACTTTTTTAATGGAGGTGTAATTAAACATCCCATTATTTCTCTCGCAGCAGCCTGAGCCTTGGTCCTGACATTAAACGACTCAACCCACAGCTCTTACTATTTCAAGTTCGACAAAAACACTGACCCGTCACCCTGTGGCAGCTCTGTCCATGAATAAGTCACCCATCTTCGAGCTTTTAATCAGGAAAAAATGTTTGATTTTAGTGGCTGGATGAGGGCATTTGATATTTTTAATAGTGATCTCTGTATTTCATCTTTAATAAAATCCTGTAATGGCTCACTCTCTTTCATGTGTGCTGCCTATTCATTGATTTTTGTCCTTTTTTTTTTTCTTTGCTCAGGAGGCGAGGAAGGTCAGAAGAGGAAGAGGAGTAAACCTGAGGCTTTTCCCACCGCTGAAGACATTTTCTCTAAATTCCAGCACCTCTCACACTTTGACCAGCACCAGGTCACCTCTCAGGTCAGCCTGACATCCATCAATGAACTGCTGTGACCTGTTGTTGTTGTTTGTTTTACCCGATTCACTAGATTCACTGGGCAACACTTATTTAGTATATTCAAACTTACTGATTTAAATTCAATGTAAATCATGACCGTCTGCATATCTCATTAGAGTTCAAATGGGTAATACTGGTGTGTTTGGATTATCACAGGTGTCCAGGAATGTTATGGAACAGATCACCAGCTTTGCCTTAGGGATGTCCTACCACCTCCCACTGGTCCAACACATCCAGTTCATCTTTGACCTCATGGAGTATTCGCTCAATATAAGTGGCCTCATTGACTTTGCTATACAGGTATGGCAGCTGATCCCCAAATATCGTCTCTGACTCTCTGTTTGGGTTTGCATGAATGCATTAAAATTAATTTTTTTCTCATATAAAAGAAAAGTATTATTGCTTTGTCTGTGAGTGATTAACTTCAGAATGTGTTGTCATCTAGCTGCTGAATGAGTTGAGTCTGGTGGAAGCAGAGCTCCTGCTGAAATCCTCCAACCTGGCGGGCAGTTACACTACAGGTCTCTGTCTGTGTATTGTGGCCGTTTTGCGGAGATACCATTCCTGCCTAATCCTCAACCCTGACCAGACTGCACAGGTCTTTGATGGGTACGTCTTATTCATTTCCACCACTCGATGGGATATTGCTATCACATTTTTTTTTTTGGAATGGTGTTGAGGAATAAGTTCACTTCCAGAATAAACATTTCTTATCGTTTAATCGAGTGTCATCCAAGATGTTCATGTCTTTCTTTCTTCAGTCACAAAGAAATTGTTTTTTGGGAAAAACATTTCAGGATTCAGGATTAGCTCTGGAATGTGTATGCACATTAGGTGATATCTTTATTAGGTGATATTGGAAAAGGCACTGGAATGTTTTCCTCAAAAACCTTCATTTCTTTGCGACTGAAGAAAGAAAGGCATGGACATTTTGGATGACGTGAGAGTGAGTAAATTATCAGGATATTTTTATTCTGGAAGTGAACTTATCCTTTAAGCTGTTTGGACAATAATGAATATATGGTATCTTTCTTGGCAGGCTGCGGATTGTAGTCAAGTCTGGCGTGAATCCTGCAGACTGTTCCTCAGCTGAGCGCTGTATCCTGGCCTATCTCTATGACCTCTATACCTCCTGCAGTCACCTGAAGAGCAAGTTTGGAGAGATTTTCAGGTGAGAACAACAAATTCGTTCTTCTTTGTAAGTATTTCCCCATATTGCTGGTCTCTAATGTTGTCTGGTTTTGTGTGAATTCCCACAGCGAGTTCTGCTCAAAAGTAAAGAACTCCATTTACTATAACATCGACCCATCAGACTCTAACATGCTGTGGGATCAGATGTTCATGATCGACGCCATCGCTAATCCTACTGCACACAACCTCAACCACTCTATGGTGGGGAAGATCCTTAATGACAGCCCGGCCAACCGATACAGCTTTGTGTGTAACGTGCTTATGGACGTGTGTGTGGACCACCGGGATCCTGAGAGGTTGGCATCTGATTCGGTTGATTTATGTTTACAAATTAGTAAGCAGCTGAATGTGTTAGATGAAAAATTAAACAGTAAAATCATTTTTTTTTTTTTTTTAGTATTTTTATTCTAAAACTTTGGTATTGAGTAACATGTGCCTTTAACACTTCAAGACAAAAAGTGTCCATTTAGACTTTAGTAAGCTTCATGGGCCCCAAAAATTGTTAATTTAAAAATGACATGATTTATATAAACACTGCCCTGGGTCCTGTCACATAATTTGTAAGCATCTTCAGTAATAGCAGAACAGCTGCATGGCATCTGTAGCTCCACCTGCTCTCCTGCAGTTAGCTAATGTTGTGTGGTTTGTTTCAGGGTGAATGATATCGGTATCCTGTGCGCGGAGCTGACGGCGTACTGTCGTTCTCTCAGTGCTGAGTGGTTGGGAGTGCTCAAAGCGCTCTGCTGCTCCTCCAACAACGGCAACTGTGGCTTCAATGATCTTCTCTGCAACGTTGACGTGAGTCTGCTTTCATCTCATGCGATGACTGCTAGTATGTTGTAGCCATGTGATCTTATTTTAAGCGTATTTGTGCAGACTAACAGTTAAAGGGATAGTTCACCCAAAAACAAAAACGTGCTGTTAATTTGTTCACCCACAGGCCATCCAAGATGTGTCTGACTTTTCTTCAGTAAAGAAAATAACTGAAACCGTGGTCTTTTGGTGATTTTATAAAATGCAAGTACCTGATTTTGAGATTTAAAAAAAAAGCATGTCAGGAAACCCAAAATGAATACCTGAGGCTGCTGATGATATATTGAGGTCTTATGAAGCCAAACGATCAGTCTGTGAAAGAAACGATATTTATAGCATTATTACCTGTAATCCAGAGCCTCAGAAAAGCTGTCCAGAGTGATGTCCAGTTCGCAGAAGAATCATTGTTTTGAACTGGATCTTTTTGGTGAACTAGTTTCAGACTGAAGCATATAAAACAGTTTCCAGTTCTTCCACCAATCGTTATTTGGTGTTTTACTAATATAATGGCCTGTACCGGACGTCATTGAATGATTACATAAATGAACCAGTGAATTGGACCATTAAAACTAACTGAAAGAACCAGTTCTCCGTTTGTCCGAGGCTCTGTATTATAGGTAATAACGTTTGTATATAATGTTCAGTTTCTTGCACAGACTGATCATTTCAATTCATAAGACCTTAATATATCATAAGGAGCCATGGGTATTAGTTTTCTTCACTTGCAAGTTTTTTTTTGTTTTGTTTTTACTCTCAAAAAACAGTCAGCGTCTGACTTACATTTTGTGAATCACCAAGGAGCATGGTTACTTGGTTACTAGAAAATTACTTCTTATATTATCTTTATATGTCCTCATTGTGTGTAAATTACCAGAAAATGTCTATGTTAAGGTAAACTGTGCCTTTTAATAGCTGTACTAGATGTTCCTGGTGGTAACTGAAAGTGTTTTCTCTTAGGTGAGTGACCTGTCTTTCCATGACTCACTGGCGACATTCGTTGCCATCCTGATTGCTCGGCAGTGTTTGCTACTGGAGGATCTGGTGCGCTGTGTGGCCATTCCCTCGCTCCTGAACGCAGGTACGAGTCTTTTCTATAACTACCTGCCATACAGACAGTCACTGCATACCTCACTCTTGGAGCTGCAGTCGTTCAGGTTTTCACAGTTACCTAAGAGAGTTCAGAGAAATCAGAGAGACGTCAGTACTAACTGCCAGCCTGTTTGAAGTCTCCACATTTCACACCGGGTAGCTCCATCTTTAGCCGCACTTGTTGTGTATGTGTCCTGAGGTCAGAGCTGCTGCTGCCGCCCACAGTCTCTCTCACCGTCTCTGATTGATCTGTGCACAAGGAGCTATTCAGGGCAGCAGTGAAAGACACCGTTCAGAAGTGTATATTTGGAGAAGGAGCATGACATGCTGTGGGAAAATTTGTACATCTTGGGAAAACATACATTGTCATTAATACGGTTATATTCCTTTGTATGTCTTTATTTATTTATTTTTTTAAATTTAATCAGGAACAATACACATTAGTAATATGTAGTCATTATAAAATGTCAAATATAAAATTTGTTCTCATCACAAACATGAGTCTCCATTGATTGTGTTTGATTAGCTCTGTCTACCTTCTGTGTTCATTATTTCAACATTTGTTTCATTCGGTTTGGAACAACATAAGACTGTTCATGAGAAATTCATGACAACGTGTTTGTATTTGATTGAACCAACACCTTAAATCAAGTCTGGATCCTTCTGGGAACTTCAAAGGATTATTTTGCTCGGGTGTTTATTTATCCTGCTCGTTTGAGTCACAGGTGGTCTGTCTGTCTGGCAGGATACAGTATTGTGATGGGCTCATTCTGTTTGTACTGCTTTGATGCAGCTGTGAGACAGAAATGATGGTGTTATATTCTGAGGCCAGTGGCTTTTTATGGAAGATGCTGGTTGTTACATGTGTGTGTGTGTGTGTGTGTGTTCAGCCTGTAGTGAGCAGGATTCTGAACCTGGAGCCAGATTGACATGTAGGATCTTGCTTCATCTGTTCAGAACCCCACAGCGCAACCCTTGTCCTCAAGACGGCACCAAATCAGGTAACAACTCCCTCCAAATAAAGTAAATCACACTTTATTTTACACGTCTCATCTGAAAGGCTCCAGACAGTAAGTATAAACCTGAGAATAATATTGCCATCGACAGACAAATCCACAGTGGGCATCAGATCGTCCTGTGACCGACATCTGCTGGCTGCTTCTCAGAACAGCATTGTGGTGGGAGCCGTGTTTGCTGTGTTAAAGGCTGTTTTCATGCTGGGTGAGACTTTGGGTACTTTTCTGTTGTGCCATCACGTTTTAGCCAGTCAAACAGGAAGAAAAAAGCAGTTCAGCCTAACATGAACATTTACTTTAAAAAAATCAATCTAAGGCCATCCAAGATGCACATGAGTTTATTTTTCATCGGTTTTGCAGCAATGTAGCATTACGTCACAGCAATAGATGCTCTGCAGTGAATAGGTGCCATCAGAATAAGAGTCCTAACAGCTGATTAAAAACACAAAAATCCACACCACTTCAGTCCAAAAAGTTGTCTCATCTAAGCCAGGAGAGAAATATGCACGGATCATGCTCTGATTATAAGCGCAAAAGAAAAGTTCTTAGCAGATATGTGATTGTATTTTGAGAGGACAATAGGGGATACATTTTTTCACTGGAAAAAAGTTTAAAACACACTGGAAAAAAGTTAAAACACCTTAATGACGGGTTTGTTTTCTACAAATGCAGCTTTACAAGATGTTAATCTATGGACTGGAGTGGTGTGGATTATTGTAATGTTTTTATCAGCTGTTTGAACTCTCATTCTGACGGCATTCACTGCAGAGCATCCATTAGTAAGCAAGTGATGTAAAGCTACATTTCTCCAAATCTGACAAAGAACCAAACTCATCTGCATCTTGTTAATATTTTTCTGAGAACTATTACTTTGAAATGTCTTGATGATCATACAGAAGATTTAACTATGTCCAGTAATTGGAAAACAACTCAAGAAGCTGGAGGTTTATGCGTTCAGAACTGATTGGTTCTTAAAAACTGGTGACACTGTGTTTATTTCTCCAGGAGATGCTGAGCTGAAGGGTTCAGGCTTCTCTCACTCTGCTGGATTGGATGACATCGGAGAGGATGACATGGGGTCCAAAAAATCTGGAGGACGTAATGTCTCGATTGAAACAGCCAGTCTGGTGGTTTACGCCAAGTATGTGCTGAAGAGCATCTGCCAACAGGTGATGGTTTTAAGCGGATCATATTCTCGTCCTTGGAGGAATTTTAGCTGTTATAATCCATATTGTAATATCTGTAAAGTTGTAAAAGTCTGGAAAGTTTTTGCTGTAGGAAAAAAAAATAATTTTGCTGAATTGTCTCTCTCTCTATTTCAGGAGTGGGTGGGCGAGAGGTGTCTGAAGTCTCTGTCGGAGGACAGCAGTGCTCTGCAGGACCCGGTGCTGGTCAACATCCAGGCTCAGCGCTTACTGCAGCTCATCTGTTACCCACACAGACAGCTGGACAGCGAAGAGGGCGAGAATCCTCAGAGACAGCGCATTAAACGCATCCTGCAGGTCAAACGCTTTCACATGACCCCAACAGAACATCTGCTCCTCAGTTTTTTTTATAGTAGTAGTATAGAGTGAACTTTTAGATTTTCACATTACATCTTAACTATTTAAATACTTTAAATAAATGTAAACATTACTTTAAATATTTAAGTAGTGCAGTCTTTCCCATTCATTACCTCGGCCATTCTGCACGAAAAAGTAAAATTCTTAAAAAAAAAAAAAAGTCGGCACACTCTTAAAAATCAAAAAGTCACAAGTGAGATGAAAGCAGTGTAAGCAATTTACTGAAACAGGACAAACATTTTGGTCACATTTTGATAACTGTGTCTGAAATCGCTCACTCGTTCACTAATCCCTATATAGTGTATAGCAGTGATATCACTATGTAGTGAGTGGACTATATCAGAAAGGATTGAACGAAATAAGTGAACTGATTCGGATGGTAACTATACACTGTGTTTGAGACATGGAGCTGTTGCAAAAACATTTTGTCACAAATGTACTTTTATATCACGTATACATTATTTTAGAAAATAATATTAATAGCAATAATGGTCAAAATGACTTTGTATTGTAATTATACATACCTCCAGCTTTGAGGTTTCATCGATGGTATATTATGAATTTTTTTTTTTAATGCTTTTATGTACATAATCATTAAATACTTTTAAAATACTGAGAACAAAAATAAACACACATTAACACGTTCATAATTTTAATCCACTAAATCATGGAATTTAGCCGCTTTTTTTTTTTTTTTGATAAGATGCCTCAGTAAATTAGTAAAATATTAAACTGAGTTATTACCTACATAATATATTTTAATATAAATAATGTAGGAAATAAGCAGAAATAAGATGTAAATGGCATCTTGCCATCTTGTTTTAAAAATCACATAATGATTTTGGAGATCACATGATCCACCAGAACAAGCGCTGATCCAAAAAACACAACACAATTGATCAAAATGTTTAAAAAATACATAAATAAATTCCTTAACCAACATATGGCCCAATCTGTCCCACCACAGTTTCCTATTGAACCTTAACCTACTGAACAGAACTAGGCTATATATTCTAATGTGTCTCAGAGCAGCTCAGTTCACAGTAAATGCAGAAAACTGTCTCTGCTTTGGCTGTGATACTTAAATTACATTTTATGATTTATATTTAAATGGTTTGGCTTCCCAGTGTGAATGTGATGTGACACACTGTCATAAAGAGGTTTTTAGTCCACTTTAAAGTACTTCCAACAAAGCACTGCAAACAAACTAAAAAGGGATTTTCTAACTTTTAGATGGTTTGGTGTCACAGAAACCTGGGAAACAATGCAATATACTATAATTACACACATTTAGGGAGGAGTGTTTCTGAAAACCTGAAAATGGTCTTGAAGTTGCATTTGGTGATGCTCTCAGTGCAGAACATACACACTTCAGCTGTAAAGCCCAGTAGAGCAGGCCTGCATATGTGAAGACAAACACGTGTTTCTGACACCAGGCAGCTCTGCTGCAGCTGTCAGCGATGGAAGAGCAGCAGAGGATGAACAGTCAGTCATTTCCCAGAGCTTAATTATTTATTTCACACCCTTTAGCCTTTTAAGCCGTTAATGATTTGTGTGGGTCTCACAGCAGCTCATTATTCTGGATTGGTTTTCATCTTCATAGACTGTGAAGATAGGAGCCCTTCGCAATTAACATCCAGCTGGGGCTCTTAAGCTCTGCTTTGAGTGCTTAAAAAGCATTCTTTCCATATTCCGTCTGTTTTTCTGCTTACAGAACATGGACCAGTGGACCATGAGGCAGTCTTCTCTCGAACTGCAGCTCATGATCAAGCAAAGCTCAAATAATGTAAGACGGAGCGTATTTGCCAAGTTCATGTCTGCTTGATGATTTTTTTCTTTTCTTTTAAGATTTGTACATCTGAACCCACTCTTTGCAGGAGCTGTATTCTCTTCTGGAGAACATAGCCAAAGCCACCATTGAGGTTTTCCAGAAGTCTGCTGAGATGAACTCTAGTAACCCCAGCTGGAATGGCTCTGCGGTTTCTGGCAGTTCCGTCTCCAATAGCAACAGCGCCAGCAAACTCAAACCTGTGCTCAGGTCGGTGACCCTAATCATCGCTTTGTGCTTTTATTTACTTTCAGCTTGATGAAACTGATAGACTGGCCTTTTCTTCTTCAAAAGGCACGAATCAATGCCTATGCTGTAAGAAGTGAGCGATGCACTGCGTGTTTCTCAAATACTGTTGTTATTGTTGTGCTTCCTCCAGTTCCTCCGAGCGCTCAGGGGTCTGGTTAGTGGCCCCTCTGATTGGTAAGCTGCCCACCTCAGTGCAGGGTCATGTGCTAAAGGCCGCCGGTGAAGAGCTGGAGAAGGGACAGCACCTGGGTCCCTCCTCTAGGAAAGAAAGAGATCGGCAGAAACAAAAAAGGTGCTAGATTTTAAGCTGCTGCAACATTTACTGTTAGCTGTTGCTTTTCTCCTGGTGTTTAGTGACTCAAACATGTTGACTAGATGTGCTGAGAGGCAGCCCTGTCCTGTCATATACACAATACATTGTAAAATATACACTACCATTCAAAAGCTTGGGACTGGCTGTATTATTATTATTTTTTTTTTCCGTTTCGTTTTTGAAAGACATCTTTTATGCTCACCAAGGTTACGTTTAATTTATCAAAAATACTGTAATATTTTGAAATATTATTACAATTTAAAATTGTTATACATTTTCATATTTAATATGCAATTTATTTCTGTGATGAAAAGCTGACTTTTCAGCATTAGTGTCACATGATCCTTTAGAAATCATTCTACTATGTGACCCTGGAGCACAAAATCATTTTGTTTATTTGAAGGGGCTTTCACTAAAACACTTACTGACCCCTAGAGCCCTGCAAGGGCCTCAAATTTAGGCCCGAGCCCAGCCCATGTTCGACAGCTTATCAGAATTACCAGCCCGAGCCCGTCTTTTTCCCCTTCTACCAAAACGTCTTATACTGCTGTTTCAGC